>JAPYZE010006286.1:0-10587 GCA_030522805.1 Leptomastidea abnormis | reverse complement strand
TGTGTGTGTGTGTGTGTGTGTGTGTGTGTGTGTGTGTGTGTGTGTGTGTGTGTGTGTGTGTGTGTGTGTGTGTGTGTGTGTGTGTGTGTGTGTGTGGGATTGATGGGTAAAGGCCTGAGCTACGAGAGTGAGCTGTGGTGCGGTGTGGCTTGTTGATGGATGTGCGGTTACGAGGCTTTGTTTTCTCTCTGTGTGATATAATCGGGATGAAGAAGAAAAGTCAGGGCTATTGTGTGGATACACGCAAATGTCAGGGATAAATACCATATATGTATATATATATATATGCGTGACTGGTTTTAAGGACAATTTGTGAATAAAGAGTTGTTGTAAAAATATTTCGTATATATTTATTATTTTGTTCTTTATTCTTGTAATCGATCTTCTTTTTTATTATGCTTTATTCTTTGCTCGATTCTTATATCGTAAGAATTGAAATGTATTAAACTACATAAATATAAATCATGCAAAGTATATAAAATTATTTAATTATATAGTGGATTTATGTTGGATAGGAATGAAAAAGGTGAGAGGTGGTTTCATAAATAAATTAAATGAAAAAAAAAATAATAATAATAATAATAATCGTGCGCTTAAAATAAATATTTCATTATTCGGAAGAAGTTAATGGATTGCTCGAATTTAACGATTTAAGTAACGAGGTTCGAAAATTGGAGTACGTTTTGAATTTTCTTTAGTTATATATTATTTATTTTTTTAAATATTAAAAAGGTTATCAACAAAAATAGTAACATGACTAACTAGTTAATAAGAAATAATAAAATTACCATATTAATATTATTCTCATATTTTTCAGTAAATTCGATAAATATTTGAATAATATTTGTTTGAGTGTAATCTAAAAAAAATAAGTTTCGAAACATCCGCAACGCATTTCATAGAAGACCGTAACGAGGCAAATTTTTTTTCAAAAATAGTTAATCCCAACTTTATAGAAAAAGAAAGCAAAGCAGGAGAGGCTTGAGAAAATCTGAAAACTTTTGAATGTAAGGGCAACCCGTTACTGCCATGAAAACTTAAGAAAACTTGTTAAATATTCAAAAAATATTTGTTTTGCATTTTAAATAGTTATCCAACAGAGCCACTCCTACACTACATCTAGTGCAGTTAAAGCTTTCACATAAAAAATTCGCAAGATAGTTCGCTATTTATTTTCAATACACACCGTAGTAACACCGCGTTTCCATTTCTTAGCCGTGAAAATGGGATTATGAAAAGTTAAGTAAAAAAAAAAAAAACCTTAAGCGAACTTTGCATATTCAAATTGCGATCGTTGAAAATGTGCTGCATCGTATAAAGATTCTAAAGAAATACGATATGGCGTACTAAAAATAATGGAGCGAACGAGCAAGTGATATAAAACTTTGAGCATCTTGAAAAATTAACGATCTAACCAAGATCAACCGCGTTTCTGTGCTTCAAACATCTTAAATTCAACTATTTCGATTTTTACAAAATATTCACAGTACTTTATTATTTATTTATCAATTTTTTTTTTAACTGTCAAGCTTTCATTTGGCATGAACGAACAGCTCGATAAATATAAAGAAAAAGTAGACAAAAAATAATAATAAATAAAAAATAAAAAAAGAATTGATAGAGATAAGGAACAGTGAGTGAAGTAACGTTAATAATGTAGTAGGCTACAAGCTAGAACGGGAGCTATAGCGACTTTCTAATGATAGATCACGCTAGAGAGGGGAGAGAGAGAGAGAGAGAGAGAGAGAGAGAGAGAGAGAAGTGTATGGGCGAAGGAAAAGGGAGGTAGAAATGCGGTTGAAATACTTAAACTCGTAATAACTGTAATTACGCGTGAAAAATAACACGAAATAAACATTTCACTAATGGAGCCTATGTTCTCCTTTTCTCTTTCGCTGGTTAGCCACGCACGCCAGGAACTTAGCCATCTATCATATAGCTGTAGAATAAGGGGGTGGCTGCAATGGTTGGCTATATATAAAGGCAAACCGTGCACGTACCTACTATACCTTTATAAATACGGAAGTTTTCCATAGCTTCGATTTTTAAACCACACTTGATAAAAATGAGATACGAGGTTTTATTTGGATGGAGAGCAGATGGATTCTTTTTTAATTTTACATATAAACGTTGTTTACGCTTTCTTAAAATTTGATTACATATTATTTGGGCAAACGTTTGCAGATATTGTTTAATGTATAGAAGTAAGCTTGTCACAAAAGATTTCATGATGTATCTTGGCATTAGTCACGTAGGTTGGACTTAATACAACACCACCGGTGTCTGCGAATTTATGAAATACGAAAAAAGTACTGTAGCCTATCATAGCTAAAATAATGTTATAGACAGGAGAAAAGACCCTTATAGCTGGTTGTTGTTCTTGTATTACCCCCATACTTTCAATAAATGTAGACAAGGCAAAGACATACTTGTATGTATAAGTACAATATTTGTTGGTAATAGGTGCGTAAAATGTTCTTAATTGCAAGTCGCATTGACGAAAGCTTCTGAGTCCATCAATACCAAAATCCAAAACACAATCAAGTCCAAAAAGTATCGGCATGATCATTAAAATTTTCAGTATAGTAGAAAAAATAGCTAAGCATTTTCAAAAATTGACTCTGAAATGCTCGGGTGGGATGAGACTATACTCGATTGCTAATCGAATAATTCGCAGTCTGCGGACTCGGTAATTATAGATTCGATGAAATTACTCGTTGACACTGGGACTCATTACATCATCGCATGCAAATATGAATTCAAATGGGCTAAAAGCCCATGTTGTAGCTGTAGAGCCCCGAGGCTCATCGTGCGTGTTGCCGTTAATTAAACCGATTCATAATGCCGCATTTGATAAAGTTTATACAATTTGTAGTGTGTGATGAAGTACTCAGCACATTGACTTTGCACAAGACTTCGTCGGAGGCACGCATACATTGGGGATTGGTAGGTGATGAGGAAAGGAAGGAGAAGTGACGAAAGTTTCATCACGACTCTGCTACGTACGGTGTTTAATTGTTTCGCTGATCGAACCTTGTGCGGGAGAGGCAAGAGGAAAAGTTTATAAATTGAATTGTCCTGATGCCATGGAAATTGCTTGCAGTATCGAGTCTACTATATACTGATTAGACAAATACTCAGTTTCTCAATTATGTGTGTGCGAGAATTTAGTCGTATAGAGTGGTAGATTTTTTTCAAGTTCTTGATTCAATAATTTGAGAAAGAGAGAGAGAAAAAAAAAGAAAAAATGGTGAACGACCTTTCCTTTTCAGTTCCAACTGGATATACTTGACCTACATATACAGAGGATGAAAAATGAAATAGATATCGAGGCGAAAAAAAGAGGAATTGGAAAGAGTTGACATGTGTGTTTGGAGTAGGATTTTAATTAAAGAAATTATTAGAGTGAAAGATGAATCGGTTGAAAAAGATATTTTTTACCTAAGGTATATTATGTGCGCCTATGCTACTGCGGTTGCAATGCTTGCAAGATATATATTTAAGCATGACGAATATATACCAGAGATATTTGTTTTATTTTTTCATCCTTTCACTGTAAACTAGTAGTCTATACAATCTTTTATTTTCGCACCTTTTTTTCTTCTTACTCGTAAATTTGTCTGCGGCGAACTAAAGTGTGGTTGTTAAATTTTTAAATATTTAATAGCATTCGCATTCAGTATTCGTGTTTGCTAGACCGAAAGATATAAAAAAAAATTGGTTTAACGAACGATAAGTCAATGTTTGAGAGAAAGGTTGATTTTGTAAGTTTGCCAAGAAATGCTCAGGTGCATCGTAAATAAAAATGAATTTTTTCTGGACGTTGTCAGCAGCGTGACTCGTCTTTAATGAACGCTGCTCTTTTTCCATCACTCCATTTTACTAAATCTTTCCTTCATTTCACCTAGTATTGTCAACGTTGGAAAATACAAAAATTTGAAAAAACAACTTATTATAATGAAAACTGAAAAAAGCTACACTGCAACGGAAGACGACACTCCTCCCAATAAAATTTCTCAACACGTTTTGCTTATTAAGCTTTTTACTATTTTGCTTTATTAGTGTCTTCCTCATAATTTCTTTTCTCTTCCTTACTTCTTACTTTTTGTCAACTTGTATATCCGCAAGCACTGCTGCACAATATTATATAAGATAGTATTTACATGAAATTAACCTAAATGTATATTATACAGAATTAAATGTTACTCAAGTTTTACAAATGCTTACAAAATCTGTTTTTTTTCTATTTGCAATAATAAAAAATTGTAAGTATGAAAATAAGTATCAAAAACACACAAAAAAAGTACATAAGATTTGTATAAAACAAAAGACACAATTTTACTCTGTCAGGTAGTGTCACCCTAAAGTCAGTGATAAAATAAATTCGATCTCTTGCGAAAAAACCAATACCAGCCGTAAACTCACACGATTCGCACAGAAAAGAAAAATATAAAGTAAAGCAGCGTGTTATCCCCCTAAAAATACAGAGAAAGCTATCTAAAGACAAAAATTCAATACGAATAAAAGTCAACGTTTCTGCAACGATTTTCAGACAAAAGTACAAATCGTGTGTACGAAAATCTCCTCAGCAATTTAACTCAACAATCTAAGACTTCTGTCATCGCTCAAACACATGTATTCCGGTAAATTTATTTATTTTTTTCACCTTTTACAAATGTCACATATATATATACAAACCTATGAGCCAAGCAGGAAGCGTCAATAAAAGTAACAGCAGCTGCCCTCGCTTTCTTTCCCCGATTACTCCCATCGTCTCACTTTTTTACTTCGCTAACAGTTCTTGTCTTCCACGGCGCAATAATTACGAAATGCTAGCCAGTAGCGCACATATAGATATCTGCATTCGAATATGAACCTTCTAAACTGTCCAACTTCATAAAATACCCGCACACTAATGAGAAAATCACTGTAAAGATAAGATCACTCGTACGTATGTACCAATTATTACGTGATCTGGCAAATTAGGTTCAAATAGTTATCCATTCTGAAAGTTAATCTTTTAATCGGACTGAAACCTTTTTAACACTTCATTCGACTTCACAACCATAAAAATTATTTTTCAAACTGTTTTATTTTACATCCAGCAGTCAGTATCGCATGACCCTACAAAAGTACAGTAGTAGCAGCCCCAGCCGCATTTCGGTTGAAATCAGTGGTAATAATCAACGTATGATCAGCCGAGCAGCGCGCGCGCACTATGTAAAAAACAAACACGTTCACGCTCGCTCACGCATATAAATTCTCACTAGTCACATTATTATTTTTTCTAGATGAAATAAATAAAAACAAACGCGCTATACGCTCGTTGAATTAAAACATGTGTCTCCTGGATAGTCCACCTCGAGCGAAAACTCGCCGGCGAAGACTGCGGCAGGAGCTCCAGCCTGGAACCCTTAATACCCGCGCGAGCAAGAAAGAAAGCTATAGAGAACACATAATGCGCGCGCGCGCAACCCAGTCCCGATCCCCCTCCCACCCATCCAGCCAACACTATACCACCGGCCGAGCACTTAAGCCCAACCGACTAAGGGCGACGAGGGGTAAACTAGCGTGTGTCGGAATATATATATATATATATATATATATATATATATATATATATATATCTCGCCTGTGCCTCTCTCCCACTACCACCCTAACGCAGGGGGTATACGAGTTTGCGCTGAAGCTCCAAGTGTACCTATACATATACTTTTCCCTACATTGCTGTACTTACTTTGACCTCTCTTGCTGTTAAAGCTTCTATACTACTCTTGATTATGCACTGCCTTGACGCTATGTGGCTACTCTTGTTTTACATATTTTATCCTATATACATGCAGATGGTGGTACATGTGTAGTGGCTTTTAGGTAATCATACAGCGTTGGACAAATCCATCAATGAAAAATTGACTTGTTGATGTATTATGTTTGTTTGTCTAAGAAGAAAGATTTTCCCGAGCATAGCAAAGGATTAAATAATTGATGATTTGAAAGTAATGCGTATTTCATTGACTTAGAAATGGGATTTAATGAGACTAAGTTCTAAGAACTGGATATGTAATTTTAAGGATTGGTGCAGCCCGGGATTCTGCGACTTTATGATACATGCTACAGTTGAAATTGAAAATGCTTGTGTCATTGTTATTTCGTTACGTGTATAGTATAGTTAGATATAGAGTAAGGTCTTGTAACGTAATTTAATTGTCTTGTAATAATTGACATACTCGTAAGATAATTACAATAAAAGCATACATAGTCCGAAATGAGAATTTAATTAATTAAACCCTTTTGTAAATTCAGCTCGAGGCTTATTTGATTTTCTACTTTAGAGGAATTAAATAAATACATCAATTTTATTCAATTTAAATAGTTTGCTATGACATTTCACTTGCGAATTGTTTATTATGTTTGGTTTTAATTATTGCAATACCAAAAATGTTTAAAATTTCATTTTTAATGTGTATAATTGAGTTGAAAATATTTATTCGAATTGGTAAATGCATGTTTTTAATACATGGCAAACAATTTGAGTAAAGACATTTTTAAATATAAATATTAGGGAGACGCAGGCAAGATGTCTGAATAAAAAATGATAAATAGTTATTGGTTAAATTTGGTTAGTATTTAGAACTAAGGTCTTAGATGATAGGAATTATATTAAAAAAAAATTATTTTAAAATTATTAAAAAAATAATAATAAATAATTGGCTATTCAAAAATCTTTAAAATTTTAAGGTCTCGAAAAATTACCGAGCAAAACGAACATGTTTTTGTTGTTTTATAGTCCATTAAGAAATTTTTAAAAAATGTAATTTTTAGATGCTTTAAAAATGCAGCATAAATTTTTCTTTATTTCACCTTGTTTTTAGCCTGGCAACCGCAATTAGGGTTGCAAACATCCAAAGCAAATGAATATCCCACAGCGAAGTATATTCACGTGCCAGAAGAAAAATCGTAGCAGGCCGCAAATAATTTAGATATATATTTAGCTCCTAGTCAATTACTCAAAAGCTCTAGGTCTTTGGACTGCATCATTAATTTTACACTGCCTTCCGACAAGCAACCGCAGGTAAATGCCTTGGCAAAGACGAGTCTAAAGCCCAGCATTTTAGCTTCATTTAGTCGGCTGACGTCGGAGAGCTTACCTGCCTATGTACGCGTGCTATATTGGCTGCGATGCAAAAGCTTAAAATACTTGTTGTTTTTTTTTGTTTTCTCCTTCTCTCTACCTCTCCTCTTTCTTCCTACTTTATAAAGCAGCTATTTTAAAAATACATATTTTTTTGCTTTTTATTTTTCTCATTTCGCTATTCGACACTATGCATATGTTCGTACAAGCCTTTTTTTATAGTTTGAACTAGAGGCTAGCTGGGTTATTCAGTCGACGTGGCTTTACCTGAAAGCTTCTCGAGAGGTGTTGCATTTTCTCACACATTTTCCGTTTATTTTGAACTTTTTTTATATCTGAACTTTTTTGAGCGACACCATTTCTGCGTTATTTTTTATATTATAAGATTTTCCTTTCAATTCTGGTATTTTTCTATACACATTTTTTAATAAATAGGAATAAAGATTTGCAATTACTCTTTATGGTATTATGCCATAACTGGTTTTTAATATTTAAGTATTTTTATTATTAATAGAATAGTACACATACAAATTATAAAATATTTACATAATGTACTATATTTCAATTAAAACTAGTATTTTTTTTAGTTATTTATTATAGTTAAGACTTAAAAGCCACAAAATAAAATTTTATGGAAGATACAGATTCTGAGCTAAACTTTATCAAAAGGAGAATTTTATAACTAAACATAAAAGTAAATCGAGATGAGAAATTTGGATTTACAGAGAATAGCGTTGGCCTGGTAGAAACATTAGAATTATATTCACTATATCAAGATATTATCATCAGGGTCCATGTCATACCGAAAAAAATTAGGCAACCAACTCCTTTCAAAAACAACAATTAGAATTCGACCACCGCAATACGAAAACTATTAAATTTACTACACATGACACTTTCATTGTCCGTTTTCTTCCCAAATTAGAAGCTGGGCCAGAAGAGTATTCGAAGACGGATGTCTAGTCTCAATAAATACGTCAAATTGATCATTCTAACCATTCACTTAGAAGAAATTACCTTCATCATAAAACGCGAGGTTGATAAGTTCATAAAGCCAACACACTTATGCTGCAAAAAGCTTTAAAATCATTGTTAAGCACCTGATGATATAGTCTCATAAGTCAATTATATATTCACGTCAAAAAATAAATATGTCTTATACCAAAATCTGATCAAGTTCATCCATTTAATCCATAATATTCATTTATTTTAGAAACTCATTTTGCAGTCATTTAAACTACCCAGCGTATAATTTACTCAAAAAATCTCGTAAGTATAACACAGATGTTTAAAAAGATCTTTCATCTTCTATTTTGTACATTTGAAGTATGCGAAGCTCGTAAAAGTATTGTTGCACCTGTATGTGCGAAAAATCCTCAGAGTAACCGTTTGCAATAGCGTATAGCGGTCATATAGGTATAGACATGTATATAGAAAGGTCCAGAAACTCAAATATCGACTAGCCATACATTTCGTCTTTTATTCCTCTCTACCTTTAAGCTGAAGCTTGAGTGCTTGCTCTTCTTCTATTTTTCTCTCGTCCTTTTAAACAGTTACCATCTTCTTCTTTTTTCTGAATGCCAACTTTTGCCGCGACCATTCCTTTTCTATATATATACATTTCCGCAATCACCGCAACCACAGGATTTCCTTTTCTTTCTCTTTATGTGTAGTAGCACATCGATTGTTCGAACGAACGTACGAACTTTAATTTCACGCCTCTAGCTCGAACTTCTATTTTCTTTCGCTCTTTCACAAACCATTTGCGTGCACGAGCAACTTATATGGTAGCTTTTAATAAGAAAATTTTTTTAGCAGAGTCCGCCCAGCCCGCCAGGTACACCTGGAAAATTAAAAAAAAAAAAAAAAGTAATTTGCGGAGAGCTTGACGAACAAACCTTCCAAGCATTACTTATACGCATAATTCATATCAATTGCAGTATTTATATTTTATCTACTAACTCAACGAGACCAGGATTTAAATTGTAATGCAGCAGAAAGCTTGTGACAATAAGCAAACAACTCTTTTTTTCTACGTCTTTGTTTAATGAAACTTTTGTACTTTCGAGTTAATTTTTTTGGCTCAAAATTATTCTAAAATCCTACACTGCTTTAGTTGGAGTCTCTTTTTTTTACTCCCATCTCTCCGACCTTTTTTTTTCTTTTTCTTCTCTTAGAGGCCTAGGGATCGACGAATAATAGCCACACGGCATGAAAGCCTCCACCAATGCTCTTTTCAACAGTAGCAGCAGCAGCGAGTTAAAAGGTGAGTATTCACGTGCTTAAAACGTTGGAAAGTTTAATCTTCCTACTATCCTCTACTCGATTTATCTTTCCATCTCTCATTTTCTTGTTCACAGATACCCATCTAATGGATCAATCCATAACGTTTTTCGACCGAAAATGATATCCCGGATAGGAGAAAAACGCAATATTTCAGATGCCTGCTTGAATATGCCACCGTCTATATTGATAAATTTTTAAAAGAGTCATTGTTTTTCAAAATGTTGACGCTTATCGAATTATAAGCACAAAATGTTGCAAAGATAAAAAAAAAAATCTTATACTCATTCGCAAGCGAGAGAATAACTTTTCACTCGTCCTGCCCGAGCTTGACGCACTTTTATGGGCTGCGGATTATGTGACTGCTGCCAGAATCAAGACCGACTTTCTTTCTTTCTTACTGTAACACATACTATTGATCCGTTTTATTGCTCCCTCTCTTTTTCTCTCGTCTTACTTTTATTACTTCCTGCAAGTATTTCCTTTCTGCCCTTATCTTTGTTGGTATTCCATTCCTCGAGTGTGCCAGTATTATTTAAGGATATACGATTTTCTTTCCTATGAACTTTTCTATATGGCTGCTGCTATGGATATGTATACGTATACACACTGTGTCTTCGGTTGAATTTTATTGCTATGTGTTATTTTACTAGTGCTTCTGTTTTTTTCTATCAAAATAGATTAGATCAAATAACTCAACTAAATTCCAAAATTTATCAAAATAATGTACATTTTATTATATTTCTTATAAATACGTTAATATTTACTTTCATTCACTGTACGGTTTTCAAATTAAAATGTTCATAAAAGAACAATTTTATGCGATCTTATACAAAAGTTATCAATATCATATAAATTAATTGGCCTTTTATTAATCACAAAAAAAAGTTTAATCTAGAGACAATTATGTTTGCAAAAAAATAAGTATGGCTTGAACAAGAGCAAATAATAGAACAGTTGTCGAAAAAATCCAAAATTAAATATTAAGAGAGAAAATGAAAATAAAAAAAATAATAATAAAATTACTCTATGCACATTATTTAGGTAGCGGAAGAGTATACACATAGCTGCAATAAAATTCTTGACGTCGTCCGGCATAACAGACAGTCTTCAGATTCTTTAGTATTTGTTCTCGTTTCTTTTACGTCGAGTGCTACTTCCCTTCTTTTTTT
>JAPYZE010006273.1:0-10257 GCA_030522805.1 Leptomastidea abnormis | reverse complement strand
ATTTACAATTGAATTTAAGCTTGTACAGTTTTAAAATGACTTTTTTAATGAGGTGGTCAATATTTGGTAGGTGGTCAATAACCGGGCAGTTTACCCTATTTCAATTTGGAATCAACTCTTTTTTTTTATATATTTTTTTACTGCTTTAAAATTTTATTTTGAAGTAAGGATTTAAATATTTGGTTTAATTTTTTTTGATTATGATAAATGTTTTATAAACATGTATACAACCAGATAAGTAAATAAAACTAATAAAAAAATTCGCTTATTAATTCCAGCTAAGCTAAATTTTACAAGTAAAATAAATCACTTTAATCTAAATTCACACATTATTAACCCAAATTTAATTATAGTAATTCCATTTTTTTACTATTATTATTCTTGTCGTTATTTTTTATCAAAAACCCTTTAATTTAAAAATATTTTTTTAAAAATACAAAAAAAGAAATATTTGATCAATAAATTTTATAAGGTTAATTAAAACAAATCATTATAATTAATAAACACATTGTTTAAAATGTAAAATTTAACAAACAGAAATATACTTACGGAAACGCATGTTGATAAGGTTTCCAGTCGTCGAAAAAAGCGGCATCTGAGAAACGACAGCTGTAAACTTGTCTTTTATATACTTTTCATAAGAAACGTTAAATACGTATTTATTTAAACGTGTTGTTTGCACTACTCTTATAAAAAAGTTAAGGAAAAGAAAAAAGAATTCAAATTTTTTGGTTTTAAAGTTTTTTGGTTGTATTGCTTGAATCTCTGGGCGTAAGCAAAATCCAATTAATAAAATAAACTTGTAATTTTTTTTTTCTTTTCAACAATTACGATAAATAGTATGATTGTATTAATATATAAATTTTAATCAATGTGTTTCATTCTCCACTAAAATTATTTAAAATATAGAGAAGTACTCTATATAATACCTTGAAAAAAATGCACAAAAATTAAATGAAGTGAAAAACTACGTTTTTAACTCTAAAGTTATAAACTGAAATATGTTTAAATTTTCAAAAATTATTTTATTACCTTGCGCTTAAGTGCACCCGATAAATTGTTCAATTACATCATTTATTTTTAATGAAGTAACTCAATAATGAAAACATAAAAAACCTGATTTTAATTTTATAAAAATGCAATATACATAACGTGAAATTATTTATAATTGAATAACAAAATTTAAAGAATCGAACTGCAACAGTTATTATATTTTTTCCTTCTAAAACGTTACGTACTTATAGAAATTAATAACCGATAACGTAATAAAAATAAAATCTATAATATCTATATTACAATTAATTGCTTGATATATTGTAAATTAGAAAAAAAATAATGTAAACTTAATCTTTATTGACTTTGCTCTATTGTTTGATAGTTTTGATAATCATCTAATTCAATCATTGGAACGAGGTGTTAACTTAATCGAAGTGTGTAAAACAATTGCAATAAAAGTTCAGGCTGTTGCACTTTGTTTAAAAAACGGTCTTATAGAAAACCGCAAAATCGTATCAATTCTTTATAGAGCGTAACATCACAAAGCCAGTGTCAAGCGGTACTTACTTGTGCCGGTCTTCTGTATTTTTTTTTTTTTTTTTTTTTTTCTTTTTTTTTTGACTTTAAAAAGAATTATGAATTATACGTTTATATAAAAGAAAAAAAAAATTAAATTGTGCTAAATTTTAAAAGTTAAAATTCAATTTGACATTACTATGAAATGTAAATACAATAAACGACAATCAGACATAAAAATATATTTTTTAAATACACAACACATGTCTTAACAATTCTTTTTTAACTAAAACAAATTTAAAAAAAAAAAATTCTCATTAAATTTCAATGGACCCAGAAAATAATTTCTTTAGTCGACTTTGCAGTTGTGGTAATTTAAAATCAACATATCTCTTAACCCAATTTTTTTTTTTTAATCCTCGCATATGAACTTGTAAATATTAATATAACCTATTAAAAAAAATCAGACCAAGAAAAAGGTAAAAAAAGAAGTTCAAGTGGACAGTGTAAGAAAGGTCAAAGGTCATTCGTAGGCAGCCTTTTATTCGACAGAAAATCCAAAGATTCAGATAAACGTTCCAGCTCTAATAAAGGCTCTAACAAAGATTCAAGTAAAGATAACCAAGATTGCCAAGTGGTACCACAGATCGAGGAAGAAGTACCATGTGAACCAAAGTCTGATCCCTGTTTAGAATCTAATAAAAAAGGCTCGGAAAAATCACGAGCTAAGGAACCTGTACCTGAATTACCCTGCTTTGCTTGCTATATATTGGAGCAGGTACATTTAGCATTTTATAGATATGTGCCAATAGTTTAAATACTGCTAAATATACGTATAGAATCCGCTGGCACCACCTTGTTGTTGGCCGAAAATTGAAGATGATGACGACGATGAGGATGGAATGCCTTGTCCACCTCCGGGTTGTAGTCAGGACGTACCAACACCAACTTGCGGCTGCGAGCTTTGTATGAAAAGCGGTTATCATGGGAGATGCTGTGATGGACGGACTTATGTTCGGACTACTGCCGAAGAGCCACCTCAGCTTGAGAAAGCTTGATTTGTGTGATTAGTTGGATTTTTTGATACTGGTTCGTTGGTTTATTTATTGAGTGAGTTTAGATTAGGATGATTTTGAAGGATTTTATTTTTATTTTTTTACTAAAAACAAATATAAATTAGGTGCACGTTGTGAGATTTAAAGTTTACTGTATTTGTACAATGAGGTTTTACAATAGTTTCACTGGATTTTTCTTTTCTTTAAATAATACTTAATATATACATATATCACTTTTTTTATAATAAGTTAGGTACTTGATAGAAACTTAAAACTAACATTTCGATATTAAATGTATAAACATATAAATATTATTTTTACATACATAAAAAAATAGTTACTTTAAATATTAACATTTAAATATATTATATTTTTAATGACTATAATGTTTATTTGACAGTAGGATCGACGATGTGACCTTGAAATATTATAGTCTCTGGTGTCCTTATCATGTAGTAAAACGGTCGATCAATTATCAATTCTTGGTATTCAAAGGCTATCTTCAACACAACCATCATTGCTGAAAAAAATATTTTAAAAAATGATGATTGATTTTAGTTATATTTTTTTGGTGAATAAATTGACTTTTTGAAGAAAAAGTTAATTATTATGAAAATATTAGCATGAAATAAATTAAAATTAGTTGTTAAAGAAAATTGAAAGAAATTAATATCTGTTATCTAAAATTTAATTTGAAATCTAAGTATTTTTTTGTATTCTGAACAAACGTTAATATAAATAATAAAATTTAAAAAATTAGTAAAATACTTTAAAAATTTGTTTCTATTCATGCATATAAATTTTTTTTTTACAACAATTATCGATATAAGGTATAAAAATAAAATCAACACATTTTTTTATGTTTACTACACATAATACATATTTATTCATTCAAAATTCAAACATTTTGTTTGTAATACACATATAAATGCACACATATACTATTGTTGAACACATATTTTTTTTTATAATAATTGTAAACTTAAAAATTAAAAATACTCAGAGCTTGTATACTACGAAAATATAAATGTAAACACTGGCTTTTTTTTTTTTAAACTACACTTCGTTGATCATAATTTGTTCATTAAATTTCAATTTTACATAAGTAGATATTTTAATATTGAACATTTCGTTTTACGTACGTTATAACATATATTATAAATTTGATCTCACAAGGTTTTTTTTTTTAAACATATCAAGTCTTTTTTTTTTATTATTTAAGCAGTTGGATCGGTAATGTAACCGAAAAAGATGTCGTAGCTTTCTGCAACTATGATGAAAAGTGATGGACGATTGACCCTTAATGATATGTTGTCACCCAGCCTTGTATCGATAACTTGCTCTGTAAAGCAAAAAAAAAATCTAATTAATAATTTGAAAACTTATGTGACGGTATAGTTATAAATTTAAGGTGGAGTTCTCTAAAATTTTAAATTTATATAAAAATATATAATTGTGAAGTATTGAAAAAATCTCTAAAAACCATCTAATTTCATTTTACAGACCTCCACCTTTAACAATAATAATTATAAACAATTTATATACACAATCTTTATTCAATTTTTCAAATTTATTGAAAACCAAAACACGTGCTTATAGAAATTAAGTATTTTGTGAAAAAAAAATCAGCTTGATCGATTGTGCAATAATTAAAAAAAAAAAATCATAAAAAAAGTGAAAAGCATATAGGATTAATTAAAAAGCGTGTAATAAATTAATGTAAAAATAAAATAAAATTATAAAGTAATTAGGATTTTACCTTGTATATATTATCAGCTTTATAGAGTTCGGACAACTCCGGAAAATAACGTTGTCACTTCCTTGTCGTTCACCTTTTTTATGATTTCGTAGTAGAACGGACGATCGACGTTAAGATCGTAAATCATGGGTAAAGAAAATACCACAATTCCGACTCCTACAGATGCAAAACGTAAGACAAACAAAAAAACAAGTAGGATATTGATCGTCTTTTCTAAGTTGAAATTTATTTAAATCGATCTTTTTTTTATGCTGCTTGGGTATTATATTTTTTTATTTTTTATTTTGTTTATTTTTGTTTTAAGCCTTTTAGCTAAATAAATGTTACACAAATTTAGATTATTTAGATTTATTAAAACGTTTATAATAAAAATTTTGTTAGTTAAAGAATAAATTGATAAACATATGTACAACAGGTAGAAAAGCTTTACTATTTACACAATAACCCCACGTATACTATATGTACAGAAAATAACGTGTAAAACACAATAAAATGTTAATAATTGTTAAAAATTTTTATTTTTTTTATTTATATACATAAATATCTATTAATTTACATAATTATAAAACTATAAATTATAGCACATGCGTTATTTTTTATTTTTTTTAATTTTTTAATTAATTTACGTCGTTTTATTCAAAATGACGAACTTTTCCTTGGAATAAAGTCACATTCTTCGAAGCATCTAAGATCGCAAAGTAAAAAGGTCGATCAGCTTGTATTGTATAAGTTACTTCTGGTATCCAGAGAGACATTGCTACGGCTACCATTCCTATAAACACATTCCGAAAAAGAAAATAATCAAATCTCGTTAATGAGATTTTTTTAAGATGATTTTTGCATTGCTTTATATCCTATAATGACTTTAAGCGATTTTTTTTTTTGGGGGGGGGGGGAGGGGGAATTGTTGATAAGTTAAAAAAAAATAAAGCATCGGAAGATGTAATTGGATGTACCTTGTTTCACGCTTTATTTAAAAAGATGGTACAGTAACGAGACCCTGAAAGAAAACGACTTGGTTGCGATTATCTATTATGCTGAAGTAGAATGACCTAATCGCTTCGAAAACTATTTCAGGCTTCAATGAATCCAGAACAGCAATTACACCTAACAAAGCCGAAAAAAATTATTTTCTTTTTTTTTCGTTATTAAATACATGTATCTAATCTAATCAGCAAAACAAAAATAGATTATTTTTGCAAGAGTGTCATTATAAACAATATATTATTGTACTTGCTTTTTCTAACTATGTAAAAGAAAAGTGTACAAAAGTAAAAAATAACTAAAAATTGTGAGATAAAAATGAAGAATGATTTTAAGCGTAATTTGATAAAAAGAACGTATATTTAGAGATAATGCATAATACCGTAAGAAATTTTAATTCTGAAATGTTAAGTAAAAATTGTGTGTAAAAATAAGTTAGTAAATATTTTTGGCAATGAATCAAACAAGCTTTGAGAAGCATATGTAAAACATAAATTGAGAAGTCAAAATTGTTTAGTTTCAAAAATATAATTCTTAAAATATAATTTATTTATCAAAGTCTGCTATTGTACAAATACAAGCCAAGCAATCTTACAAATCAATAAAATAAATAATTCATTAATTCTTTAGAGAAGATAATTTTATAAATTTATGATATGACCATTAAAGAGAGAAATTTTTGTATTTCTGTCTAATGTTATGGTTTTAATGTTGATTGGGTTTATATAGAGTTCTCGAGTTGTTTTATGGTTTTGAAAGAAATGATAAGTTTCGAGAAAAATAGCAAATACGATTAAAACACAAACTGGCCAAATAATCAAAAAAATTGTAATAGTTTCCTAACACAAATTTTTACATTTGACTTAATGATTGAATTATTTCTATCTCAAATTTATTAGTAGCACATTTTTCTCTTAAACTGCTGGAAAATAAACGTGTCCTGAGAAGATATTAATTTTATTCTGCTTGTCGATTATAGCAAATTTGAAAGGCCTATCCACTTTCAGATAAATAGGTGTTATGAAATCTTGAATTATTAGATCTCTCATCTGGAATTCCATAGCTTGTAAAAAAAAATATTGCATTTTAGTAAAGTTTTAAATGTTACACTATGTAACTATGATAACTGTATGCTTTTTAGGACAATATTTAAATAATAAATTGAGGATGATTCCTTAAAAATGCGTAATTTTATGGACAATGCCATGTTAGAAACATTGATTATTGATCTCGATTTTGAAACGAGAACATAAGTTTATCTTGAAACTAGACCTATTTTAAAATATTATGTGTCTTTCTGGTGAAATAAAATTGCTAGTTGCTAATGTCACGAGGAGTCCTGATTCAATAGCATAAATCGTAAATTCGAAAATATGTAAACGTGTTAGTTCAAAATTGAATTCAACAAGCTCAAAGTATGTTTACTTTGGACGACTGTAAGAATTTGCTGCTGATATGCAAGCAAAATTCAATGCTTTTCAGATTAGAAATACTTTAATTATAAAAGACGTAAAATTTTGTTACTAAAGAAAGGTGAATCAGTTGCGAGTAGGCTAATTGTAAGTTTATAATGTATTAAAAATATTTTGAGCTTAATTTTATTTTATTAAGGTTTCGGAAGAAAAAAAAAGTTTTAAAAAAAAAAAAAAAACAGCAAATACGATCTCAACACAAATTGACCAAATTTTTAAAAAACTTTTTAATCAAAATTTTTACATTTGATTTATTGTAATTCAAATTACTTTAATCTCAAATTTATTGATACATTTTTTATAGTTTTCTCTTAAATTTTTGGAGAATAAACGTGTCCTGAGAAGATATGAATTTGATTTTGCTTCTCGATAATAGCAAACTTAAAAGGCCTGTCCACTTTTAGATAAATAGGTGGTATGAAATCTTGAAATACTGCAGAAGTCGCCCCAAATCCTATAGCTTAAGAAACAAATTTAATATTTTAGTTAATTCTAAATATTACAAATATTAATTTGATGAAGAACTAAATTTCTGGTAACGATCTTAATGAAGGAGAATATAGAGGTACTCGTTTAAATGAATTACGTTTAATGAATTCAACATAACATTTCAAATTCTTATTTGTATTAAGTAAAATATTTTGTAATCTTATTAAAAATTATGAAAAATATGTCCAACGACAATATAACTGCATACTTTTTAGGGAAATAGGCATTTAAATGATGAATGAAGAATAATAAACAAAATCTTAATGAAATATCAAAACTATTTGATAATATACAAACAAAGTTATTATACTAATTAATAAGATATATTTCGTCAACTTTCTGAGAGAAATGAACAATTTCGTTTTGCGCAGCGTCTGGGAAGTTGGCGCTTTCTAGCCGGAGGATTAATATCTTGGTGTTTTAAGGTTTTCTTAACTTTCCCTGCCTATAGGTGCATAATGTATACTATATCTTAGTGAGAATATTCCAAATATTGTACCAGTTATTTTGCTATAATTTAATGAAAATGAAACATCAAATTAGCGTTAATGGTTTTTATTCAGAAGTAAATTTTTAATAATGAATTGTCTCATTTAATTTAGTGTATTATTTAGATGACTTATTCGTACCTATTAAAAGTATTTTTTTTTATAATTATTTTCTTAAATTATAAAAATAGGTAGGTATAAATGTTAAATCGTACAATTTTATTAAACAATTTCATAGATTAATAATAGATCCAGAGAAAATGGAAATGTTATTGCTTTTGTCACGAATCACGAAGAAAAATGGTCTATCTGCTTTGAATTCTCGTCGTCTGATAGGTATCCTTGCACTTTTAGCGCTTACTCTTATTGCTAAAAGCAAAATATTGTTAATAAGAATTTAACAGGTGCTATTTTTTTATAAAGTAAAATTTAAAAAATTTGAAGCTATCTAACTTGTGTATTTTTTTTTTTTATTTTTCACTCGAATTAGCACAATTACATTAAATTCACAAACTAAGCAATTTAAAAAATTTAGCTTTAATATTATTTAAGTCACAAACAGTTTTAGCTTGAATGGTTTTTAAATCAGTGTTACATGATAAAAAATATGGATTTAAAGATTAATAACTCTTTTAAATAAATGTATTATTTATTAAAATTATTTTAAGCTTTTTTTTTACAATATCAACAGTTGTCTGAACTTTATCGTTAAATAAGACAAATAAATTATTATTTTTGTGGATTAGTGATGACACCAGAGAAAAGTTCGATATTTTTATCCATGATAATCTTGAAAATAAATGGTTTATCTGCTTTTAATACTAATCGCTCTTCTGGTTCACGAGGTGCAGCCATAATAAGAGATATTCTTATTGCTGTTAAAAAAAATAAAAAAGAATAGAAATATGTTATGTTCCAAACAACTATCAAGTTGATTGTTTATAAAATAAGTTTTTATTTTCGCAGCAACAGAAAAGTAGTTGTTTAAGTCGGTATTAGAAAAGGTCTATGGATGTTTTTTAAAATATTTTTAAATTCTTGAGATTTTTATCGATAAAATTCTTAAAAACAAACTTAGAAAAAATTATCTGCTTTTAACTCTAATGGAATTATTGGTTTGAGAACTATTGACATAGGTACTTGCCAAAAATTCTATCATAATGTCAAAGTATGAAACAACATTTAAATTAATCGTTTGTAAAGCACTTTCTTGTATTGAAGCACAAAACACACACAGTTTAAGCTTAAAAAAAATCTTTGCTTTATCAAATTAAATTTGAATTCACATTAAAGCACACTTGAAGCAGTTTACGCAATTTATTTAAAAAAAAATTATTTAAAAAATTTTTTTAAGCAGTCCTCATTTTTAGATAGCGAGTTTTATGATCAAAATGTTAATACAATGATTTATTACGTTCCTTATGAATAAAATTGTATATAAATATATCAAAATCTTTTCTATGATTTTTTAATATTTAATTGCTGTCTTTTTATATTAGTAATTTAGTTTTTAAAATTATTAAAAAAAATAATAAATATGAATAATTGAACAATTTTTAAAATCTATTAATTTTTGGGATGTATAACAACACCAGAAAAAAGCTTTATATTATTTTTAGTGATCTCAAAAAAAAAATGGTCTATCAGCTTCCAACACTAATGGCTTCTCAATAGATATTATTGCACTGGCTGCTTCAATTAATACTGCCACTACAAAAAGAAAAAAATAATAATACAAAAATTTTGATAAAATATCAAACTTTTTGTTAAAGTATATGTTATACAAATGCTACTCTGAATAGAAAGTTGTTCATTTTATTTGTTCATATCAGTTTATATCAGAACTAATAATGCAGAAATTTATGTCAAAAAAATATTTGAATAAAGACAAAAAATCGACAATACCGTTGAAAAATTATGATCAGCTAAAAATTTTAACATAATGATATATTATAAATCTAATGAATAAAATTTCATATAAGAAGCATAACAAAAAAAACTTTTCTAATATTTTTTTTTTTAATATTACTTTCTTTTTATATTGACAACTTAGTTTTTAAGATTATTTAAAAAAATAAAAAAAATATAAATAATCATACAATTTTTAAAAACTAATTATATAATGGATCTGCGATAACACCGGAAAATAGCTTTATACTATTTCTAGTGATTTCAAAGTAAAATGGTTTGTCAGCTTCCAACACAAAATACTTCTTAATAGGTATCCTTGCACTCAAAGGTGTTTCAGAATGCACTGCTAGAAAAAAAAAAAAAAAAAATTTAAACGTTGATAAAATATCAAACTTTTTGTTAAAGTATATATTATACGAATGCTACTCTGAATAGAAAGTTGTATATTTGTTCATATTAGTGATTTTGAATAAAATAAAACTATCAGATTATATCAGAACTAATAATGCAGAAATTTATGTCAAAAAAATATTTGAATAAAGACAAAAAATCGACAATACCGTTGAAAAATTATGATCAGCTAAAAA
>JAPYZE010006271.1:0-21767 GCA_030522805.1 Leptomastidea abnormis | reverse complement strand
AAAATCTTTGTTAAAAGTTAACGTTGGAATAAAGCTGAAATTTTTTTACCTTTTTTTTAATAATTCAAGATAATCTTATTTAACGATTAGTACGTTGAAGGCTTAATCGCATCTTTGCAAGAGAGAAAGTCGACATCTGGCACTACGAGTTGTTTGCTAAGCTAGATCAGAAAGTATAAAGCGAAGAAACAGGGGAGAGGAGGATCAGGTTAGAGAAAGAGAACAAATTTCTTTAAACCTGTTTTTCAAGTTTCGTGAATTTTCTGTAGGTCAGTGCGCTTATTACGTGGTTAAAATTCGGTAATTGTTGACGAAAAATTATTGAATAATAAAATGTTTATTGTAGAAGCGTAAACATCGATTTTAGAGGCTGATTTTAGTAATATTTCTCTTATGTTTCATCAAGTAGTTTACATTGAATTTTACAAATAAAAATAATTATTTTAGATTATAGGAAAAATAAATTTTACGTGCTAAACAAATGGATTTTGTTTCAAAAATTCGTATATTGTTAATTAAAATAATCAAATCTTAATCAATAAATTTTTTAGTTTTATTCTTTACATTCTAAAATGTATATTACGCCTTAAATCTATATTGTTATTTACACGAATGACATATTCTGTCCTTGACCTGCACCCCATCAACTCAATAATATAAATATTTGATTTTTTTTTATATTTATATTAGATTTTATAAAAAAAAAAAAATCGGAACACGTAAGTATAAAATTTAATTAAAGCTTACGAAAAAAGTTTTACAGTAGAAGTTGATGTTTTAATTATTATTCTTTTCAAAGCCTTACATATTCAGTTTTAAAAAAACACTCACGTTGAACGGTCAACAAAAATACGGATATAAAAAGACAATAAAAATCTAACAGGCAATAATAAATAAAAGCTTACAATGTCACCACCTTTAACTTTTGATACAGATTTTAAATTCTTTGACAGAAGTATAATTTTGTTAAATTTTATTGGACTATGGCCACCTAGAACTAGACCAGATCAAATTTTTCGTCAATTTTTAATAATAATATTACTAAGTATTAGTATGATTCCGTATGTAAGTATGGCAATTGAATTGTTTTATAAATTAATTAGTTCATTAAAAATAAAAAAAATTGATAAATAAATTAACTGTAATTAAGAAAAAAATATTTTTTTGTAGATGTTTGCAATTTCTAAGTGGTGTGGTAAAGACATAGCCATATGTTGTGAGAATATCGGCAGCATGATATTTATGGTGGAAGTATATTTTAAATATATATCGACAATAATCCTTGAAAAATTGGTATTTCAAAATCATAATTTAATAAGAAAGTAACAATTTTAATTTTGATATTATAATTTTCATATTATTACATTTCCATAGTTTTGCAAATTATATAAAAATATCTTCAATTGTTGGGAATATTTAGAAGATTCTGTTGAAAAACATATTTTAATGAAATACGTAAAATTAGGGAAATGGAGATATAAAATTTTTGTTGGTAGGTAAAGTATTTATAAATTTTTTTTAATGCAATATTGAAAGTATTTATGATTTATTTAATTATATGTAAATTTTATTTATTATAACAATTATGTCCAGTATATATATTTACTACGATGATAACTTATTGGTTATCTGCAATGATTCCAATCATACTTGACTGCATCTATCCATTAAATGAAACTCGACCAAAAAATTTACCAGTACGAGCTGAATTTATAGTTGATGCTAATGACTACTTTTATGAAATCGTTGTCTTTTTCATGGCTCAGAGTTTACTATCTGTAATTTGTTTTATTTCCACTGACGCAGCATTAGTAATAGGGGTACATCAATATTTAGGACTTATAAAAATTATCGAGTGAGAATACTGTTTTTGATTGATTTTTTAAAAAAATCATTGCCTAATCTTATGAAATAAAATTATTTTTAGATATCGAATAAAACTTGCTACAGAACAATCAGATGAAAATCAAACTTATCAAATGCTTATTTCTGCAATTAAGCTACATAATAAAACTTTACAGTTAAGTGTAAATTACTTAATATAAGATAAAAATTATATAAATCATTATATTTAATCGTAGCCTTTTTAAAATAGATACAACAAGCAAATCAAAGTTACATTTGATTTTGTATTTTTATTATCGATTTTTGTTGGCGTTTCGTTACTCAGCCTCAGTGCAGTTGTCGTAAGTAAATATTATATTAAAAAATGATAAAAGTTGTATATACCTAAGTATATAATTTATTTAAGTAAAAAAAATATATATTTATTTTTATAATATATAGCTTCTAGAAAATTCTCAAAATATGTTGAATTTTATAAAATTGACAATGATGGCAATTGGTACCATAATCTATTTGTTTTACCTAAGTTGGCAAGGTCAAATAATTATTGATGGCAGCAACGAATTATTTTTAAACACGTGATTTTACTTCCTTTATTTGTTACCTTAATTATTAGATATTTATATTTATTTTTATCATCCTATTATTTTAGATATACGAACGAATGGTACAATGTACCGGTAAAATCAAAAATATTGCTTAAAATTATGATGATGAGATGTGAATCACCATGTTATCTTACGGCTGCAGGATTTTTTGTGATGAATTTTGAAAATTATGGAAATGTTTGTATACCCAATAATATTTAAAATAAAATTACAAATAATTCTTAAAAATAATACAATAATTTTTTTGTTTAGATTCTCAGGACTTCTTACTCATACATGACTGTGTTAATGTCATTTAGATCTTAAAAATTTGACAATTTTTATTACAATAATAATTGTAGTCTAGCTTGGAATTAAAAATATAGATTAGAACATTTTAATTGTAGATTCTGATGAAACATGTTACTCTGAAGCATCTGTAAGAAAGGATACCTGGCTCTAAATTTTAATTCTTTTTCTAAGATATTTATTGTGCATAAAATCAATATCGTTATTTACACAAATAACACCCTACCTTTGACCTACACTCCATCAACTCAATAATATAAATATTTGATTTTTTTGCGTATGTACTAAAATTGTGCAATAAATGTAGACTTCACTAATTTTATATGTTGTATAAATGTTTTCGTTCGTATTTCAAATTAATATTTTAGAGAACGGAAAATTTCGAAATACGTAAGTATAAAATTTAATTAAAGCTTACGAAAAAGGTTTTACAGTGGAAGTCGATGTTTTAATTGTTATTCTTTTCAAAGCTTTACACGTCAGTTTTGAAAAAGTAGTTCTTTTGAATGGTTAACAAAAATACGGGTATAAAAAGACAATAAAAAATATAATTCATAATGCCGTCATCTTTAACATTCAATACAGATTTAAAATTTTTTGATGGAAATATATTTTTACTCAACTTTCTTGGATTATGGCCACCTAGAAAAAGACCAGATCAAATTTTACGGCAGATTACAGTTTTTTTTATATTAAGTGTTTCTTTGATTCCACACGTAAGTAATGCAGTTACTTTACATAAATACAAATCAATTACCAATAATAGATATTAATTAGTCTTTAAACATAAAGAGAATTTGCTTAAGCTACAAGTGAATTTAATATTTTTATTATAAATAAAAAGAAAAAAAAAATCTTCTAATTCAATAAAAATAAAAATATTGTCACTTTTAATACAAAAATTTTTTTTATGTAAGTATTATTTTTTGAATTATTTGTTTATAAAAATATTTTTTAGATACTTGCAGTTTCCAAATGGTGCGGAAAAGATATTGGCATATGTTGCGAGAATATTGGTACTATAATGTACATGTCGGGATTAAATCTTAGATATGTATCTACATTATACTTGGAAAAATCGGTAATTAAAAATAATCGTTAGAAAAAAAAAAAATAATTTAGAATGATATTTTTTAAATTTCCTATTTTATAGTTTTGCATATTATATAAAAATATTTTTAAATATTGGGAATATTTGGAAGATTCTGTTGAAAAGCATATTTTAATGAAATACGTAAAATTAGGAAAATGGAGATATCAAATATTTGTTGGTAGGCAAAGTTTTTATAATTTTTAAAATAATATTAAGAATATGAATGATCATTTAAGGATTAGAATTATAATTTTTATTTCAATCATTTCTAGTATACATGTTTGTTACGTTGATTTGTTATTGGCAAACAGCAATGATACCAATTATACTTGATTACATCTATCCATTAAATGAAACTCGACCAAAAAATTTACCCGTACGAGCTGAATATATAGTCGATATTGAGGATTACTTTGACGTAATCATTTTTTGGTTTTTCGTTGATACTCTATTATGCGTACTTTGTTTTATAGCTACTGATGCTGTGTTAGTTATAGCAGTACATCAAAATCAAGGACTTATAAAAATTATTGAGTGAGAATAAAGTTTATCATTAATAATTTCTCATTGCGTTTTTGTTTACTAAAAAAATAATTTTTTAAATTATTAAATTATATTATTTTTAGATATCGAATAAAACTTGCTACAGAACAATCAGATAAAAATCAAACTTATCAAATGCTTATTTCAGCAATCAAGCTACACAATAAAACATTACAGTTAAGTGTAATATTTTTAAAAAGTTAAAAGATTTTTTTTTGCTCATTAATACAGATTTAAAAATAAAATAAAATTGATATTTTGTTGTAATATTTTACATAGATATAATAAGGAAATCAAAGCTGCATTTGATTTTACATTTTGTATAGCTATATTTGGTGGTGTTTTATTACTCAGCCTTAGTGGAGTAGTCGTAAATATTTTTTTATTTTTTAATAATGATTTAGAAGATTGTATATTTATACGTTTATATTATTAATATTATATATTTTTCTATTATACAGCTTCTCGATAACTCTCTAAAAATTTTGGATTTGATAAAAATGATAATGATGGGAATAGGTACCGTAATTTATTTGTTCTATTTAAATTGGCAGGGTCAAATTGTCATTGATGGTAGCAACGAATTATTTTTAAGCATGTAATTCGATTAACTTTCTATAAATTTAATTATCTTCAATAATAGATATATTTTTAATTAATATTTTACGATTTTTTTCAGATATACTAATAAATGGTACGATATTCCAATAAAATCAAAAATATTGCTTAAAATTATGATGATGCGATGCGCGTCACCATGTTATCTAACAGCTGCAGGATTTTTCATAATCAGTCTTGAAAATTGTGGAAAAATTTGTTAAATTTTTATTTTAATTATAAATGATTGTTAAAAATAACAAAATTTTTTTATTTAGGTTCTCCGGACTGCTGTATCATACATGACTGTGCTAATGTCATTCAGATCTTAAAAATTTTATTATTTTCACCAAATTAATTGCAAATCAAATCTAGATTCAGAAGAAAAACTTATGTAACGTATTTTTGTCACAGATTTTTATGAAAAACGCAAGGAAAAATGTTTTCACTAAATTTATTATATAGCACATGTCAAAAAAAAAATTTCAAGCTTAAATTTCAAAATAAAATCTAACTCTTTAATTATTGAGCTGATTATTTTATTTTATTCCCAATCGAAAAATAATTTTTTTATTATTGAGCACAAAATGAGGCCGTAAGTTGTATTAAATATGTAGAATTTCTAAGCCGTACAAGATTTTTCTAACCATAATTTTAAAAATATGCATCTTTTTAAGAATAGAACATTATATAACGTTTATTTTTTTGCTCTTAGACTGTTTCCTTTTTATATGTTCATTTCGAGAATAATATTTTCAAGTTCAAAATTAGGTCATATATTGTACACTATAAATATTCGGTAATTGTGATAAAAAAATTGCTTAAAAATAAAATAAAATAATCGTAAAATAAACCGAATATGCTCGATCTTTCTTTCTTTCATGTCAGCAACGAATTTATCGCACAGTTAAAATTTCGCATACTTTTAAATTACCTTGGGACTTAATAACTTGATCGATTCAAATGATAAAACGAGACCTGTGTAAATTAAAAATTTCGAAGAGATGATTGTACGTCTTGGACTACAATTAACAATTTTAAATGAGTAATTTTGTCGATATTTATCGTTTTTTTATCGATTTATTCATATAAGTATCTATGTATATATGTATCAATATAAGTATACCCATGTAATTTCTAAATGAAAAAATTAAACTTTTATGACAAAATAATTAAGTCAGAAACAAAAAAAATAGAGAAGATAATATGTAGGAGGAAGGGAAATACGGTTGCGGTGACAAATGCACGACTGAACTAGCGAAGCGTGTGAACATCGCATTAATGCTCTTCTCTCTCTACCACTGAGTTTTGCGTAATACGAGTTTACCATCACCACTATATATATATATCTCTCTCTCTCTCTCTCTTTCTCTGTTCGCTAATTTTAATGAACTTTAAGAAACTTTTGAAACGCTGGTATGTTAATGGGATATCTCACGCAGCTTTGAAACTATACTAGCTTTAAACTTATATACTCTGCTGATAACACCTTTTCTCCCGAACTTTGGAGTTTTTTTTTTTTAAAAAAAAGGTGGTTTGTAACGATCTAAGGGAACTAAGAAATTACATAAATGATTGATGATTTTTTTTTTTAATTTTTAAATTTTAAGTAAGATGTATAGGTGTCTTTTATTTTTATTTGATAAAACAAATGTTTTCTATGAATAATTTACATTTGTATTTGTTTTTTTTGTCATAGAAAATACAATTTTAATAATCTCCTCGCATATTAGTGCAGCAAATTATGTTTATCTAAGTAAACGTATAGGTAGGAAATAGATGTGTGTTAAATAGGAAAAGTAGGAAAACGCTGACTAAGCGAATGGACCCAATAATGAGCTGTGTTTGTAGATGATGAAGCTTATCGGTGTCTCTGCGGTTTATTCAGCTGATGATGAAAGCTCTGCTGAGAATATAGGATTAGAGAGGAAGAGGTGTGAAATGAGAAACGTAACAAGTTTGCCTAAAATTGCAAAAATTGTAATGTCAAATGTTTTTTTAATGATTAATATATTTTAGTAATGTTGAGAATTGAAGATCTAGAATATGGTTTGATCAGTAGACTATCGGTTTTCGTAATTCGAAAGTCGTTGGTTCGATTACCGATGTCTATTGGTTAGTGTTATTATACTGAAATACGCTATATTCCAGCGTGTAAAAGAATTTATAAGAAAAAAAATTTAGTTTAATTATACATTATTGCTTATTTTACTTGAATTAATTTAGTTTAATTTTATTAACAAGAACTAATATTTTTAATCTTTTTAGCAATTCTTTTTGATAATTTTAATTTTCAATAATAATCTTTTCATTATTTTTATACATGATACCAAACAAATAGTTAGCAAGACTTATAAAACTAAATAACTGATAGAACAAAATGGTATGTTTCAGTATAAATACCATTTTCTCAAGAATTTCATGCTGGCTAAGAATGTAGGATAATACTTGAAGAAACGAAAAATAGTAAGATAAAGGAGATTTTTAAAAAAAATTTTTTAACTTTAAAACGTGTTAATACTTATTTAAAAAATTTAGGTCATTTGATTAAAAAAAAAAAATGATTCTAGTTATATTATTTTAGCTTATTATTTGTTATTGTTCTACTTTTAAATATAGAATAAAATATATTCAATCAGTTGCAAAGTATACGTATTCGAAACTTATCATTTTTTTAGATTCTTACAAATATCAACCTGTTATTATTAACAATATTCTGATCAAATCAAATAAAGGTAACACAAATATAAATTTTTAAATGACCCAATTTAACATCTAACAAACTAAACCATCCCAAGCAAAATTTATAACAACAAAATCAATTCAAACAGACAAAAAAAAAATTTTTTTTTCAAATACAACACTTATTTTTTTTCACCCCATTATTTTTCCATCGTGCTAGAAACGTCAATCCTCAACACACGGATATATCTAAACATTATTACTACTTAAAAAAAAAAAAGAAAAAAAGCTAACACTCGTTAACCATACATTCCTTCAACAGTAAAAAGCAAAAGATTCCCACATATACACACATACATATTTGCATAACCCCCTTTTAAGCTGCAAAAAAAAAAAAGAAAAACTCACAATAGAAAAATGAGAAAGAAAAAAGAAAAGTCTACAGGAAAAGTAAAATTACCAATCCATATTTTATTTTCCTCAGGACTATAACAGTTTTATAACAGCTTTGGGGGAGGTGGATGGAGGGATTATGTCATGCAGAATAGAGCCTATATATATCGCTATAAGATAGTACCTATATGGTAAGGGTGAAAAGGACGATCGAAGGAAGAAAGAGAAGAAAGGGAGATAGGGGTTTGGTGTAGTAGGTATATATGCTGTTTGCCAAGCGGCTTTTCTATATTTAGAGTCCGCGTGGTGCTAGAAAGCTAGAATGAAAGAGTATATAAGAGAGCCTATACCTATATATACGTTGGCTTGTATTCATGAGGTAGTAGCACGCGATGAAGCCCCAGTCGTCGACCTCCTCCAGCCGCAGCACATATATACATACTAGTAAACGTATGTCTGACGTATCACGACTGTTACTACTGCAAGGCTGTATATATGCATTGCACGCGAGACTATAAAGGAACTGCGCTCCTGCTGCTGCATCAAGTCACATCGCGGATTACGACGACGACTACGACTACGACGACGACATAACTGGGTTATATATATACTTTTTACTTTGGAGATGTATGTCTCTGTGCAGTTTATGTATATGTAACGTAACGAATATCATCACATATTTATACACTTCCTTCCGTCCTTTATATATGTTACTAGGATTTGATGTTATTACTACTGTTACTACTACTACTGTGAGCTTGTGTTTTTAGGAAAGACAATGTATGTGTGTGTGTGCTGGGTTATTGAGCTATAGATTATATTATATGACAATTTTTTGCTAAAGTTTGTTATGAAATTGTTTGGGTTTTTTTTTTCGGTTTGTAATGTGTTTTTATATTAATGTAATGATGGAATTCTAAGGTGCTGTTATTTGGAATTTATTTGATTTTTGAGGGGGTTGAGTATTTTCATGTAGTTTCTTGGGATGAATTGTTTTGAATTTGTTTTGAGATTATTTTAATAATTTAAATGTATTTTTATGAGAATTGATGACTTGTAGTTGTGTGTGTGTGTGTAGGTACATAACTTATTGAATTTATCATGATATGTAGCTGTATATAAGTGTGATTTGTTTTTAATGTGGATTGTAGAAAGTTAAAAAAAACAAATTGAAAATTATTAGAATATATAATTTAGAATAGATGGTAATCATTCGTTGAAATTGATGATAAAAAAAATAATAATTGTGTGTGTTTGTGTGTTCGAGATATTAATTATAGTCTTTATTATAGTCCTACTTTGTGGAAAATTCAAGTGTAGGTATATATATTTATAATATCGTAATCGCATGTCTGACTTCTGACATATTTTCGCATTGTGTTAGTCATCGTATATTTAATTCGAATAAAGAAAAAAAAAATTAAAAAAGAAAAAAAGACATTAGTAAAATAAAGTATTAACGAGTTACGTACTCTTTTTTTTATATAATTTTTTAATTATAATAAATTTTTCAATTTTTATATAAAGAAGATTCAAGTTTATTTAAATAATAAATAAATTTTAATTAACAACTTAACACTCATCAATCAAAAAAAACAATCTTTCAACTAAAACCATTTTAATAACTAAAATCAGTCTTTCTCTCACTCTCCACTACTATACCCATCACATAAATTCGTCATCATGCAAATATCAGTACACTCATATATATTTATATATATACATAAGACGTCAGTAAGTATACATATTGAAATACAGAATACAGCGCACATAAATTCTCATTGTCAGTTCCCAAAACTCGTGTCAAATTCTCGCGATTTCAACAATAGGTATACATACATAGGCTCGTCAGAGATGAAAGATGGAACGCGTGCTGCAGCGATGTGCTTCAATTCCTTGCGGAAATTACGCGTAGCTTCATACTATATATACTACCACTATTACTATTACCAACTACAACTCTCTAACAGAAATTCGCTAGTATTATATAATGGAAATTCATTCAACTTTTACATACCTTCTTTTTTTCATTTTATTATCATTATTATTATGATTTTTTTTTCTTTACTTTTTGTTATTATTTTTTATCTACGTAAGTATCATTAAGCAAGTGTATAGAACCAAAAAAAAAATGAGAGTAAAAAGAGAAAAACAAGAAAAACACTGTTTCATGTTGTACATATGGTAATAATCGATGCAGGAATTAATTAAATGGCTGTTGCTGCAGGGCTCAAACAAAATCAGGATGACCCTGTAAACGTTTCGTATATTGATACGAGCTTCTTTTGATAATATATATAATAATATATACGCTTCGTTGAAACGAAGTTTGTGAAGCATCGATTGAATGCAAATATTAAATTGCAAACGATTGGGTCTTGATGCTTTTATGTATGTATGTGTATGTATATGTATTGTATGGATGTGTAAAGATGCGTAAATGAGTTTATGGAGAAAATTCGACGATGCGATGATTATTTTACGATTTATTAGTTTTGACGTATAAAAATTTGGGTTATTGCTACTAGTGGAATTTTATACGATATTGTTGATATTGTTGATACGAAAAATTGTGTAATAGTAAACGAATAAATATGATATAGGTATATATGTGAAACAAGATATTTCTTTTTCTTTTTTAAAATTGAACTTTTTTTTTCTGTTTTTTATTTTTGAAAAAAAAAAATTGTTGAGAATTTGGATAGTGACTTTGAAATGATGATATTTTTAGGATATTATAAAATCAAAACTTTTTTTTTGTTTTCAACGACAGCTATACTAGCGAGAAACTATAGTTGGTTGGATTTTATAATGTAATGCTAATTCACGTATAAATATGCGGTAGCACGTGCGGTTAAGGTATAGGTATTTCACGGAAATTTGTTTTCTTTTTTTTTTTTTTTTTTTTTGAAACATCACCAAAATTGAGATTTGTGCTTATGCATACGTATAATAAATAATATGTCTTTTTTACCACAATGATAACATGAATTTTTTTTTTTTCAACTACGTAAATACATATTATTTTAAAAATAAAATTACGATCACTTATATGTTAATCAAAATGTTCAAAATGTGTAATAGCTCGTTATAATACTTAAGCTTATAAAGCTTAAGTGATCCATGCAGTATATCGTAATTCCCTATAGTGCAAATCTTTCCAACATAGTCCTCGTCATGTATACGTATATACAATACATACACAAGTTCTCAAGCCAATATCGAGCTTGCGAAGCATAATAGCAACACGGAGACACAAGCTTTTCTCGAAAATAAGATTAAATGCTACTACAACTACCACCACCATCAACATATCAAGACTGTGGTCTATGTGTATGTAAGGATAGTCATGGCTTGTTAAAATCCTAAGGGAGGGTTACACTATACCTGGTCTATAATATATAGGTATAGGTAAGATAGAAGAGACACCGGTACAACACGTTATTCTCTGTCTCTCTTTCTCTCAAGGGAATCTTGCACTTTGCTGACCTCGAAGCTTCGAAGAATCAAACTGATGGTAACGTATTCTCGGAGGATATTATACTATATGTATAGAAATGGTAGAAGTTGTAGCTGTAGAGCTGGATTTTGCTCATTTTTTTGTTTTTTTTTTTTTTGGACTTGGTACTTTACTTAGGGTTTAGAGGGGGATACTTTAAAAGGGTAGACTATAGTTTTACTTTACTTATGCTATACGGTGCTTGGCTGTTAGCTATAATCGATTTTGAGACTTTCATGTGAGCGTTACTTTCGTGTATGTATAATTATTAAAAGAAAGACGTTGAATTTGTGTATATTTTTTTTTAATTTGATGATATTTAAAAGGTGTATCGAATTTTTTTTTTATTTTTATTGATATTTTATTTATTATCGTTTAAACGAGTACGATTACACTCTTTTACATGAATAGACAAATACATTAGACAATACCAATTTCGAGATAAGCTCTTGATCCAAAGCTCATTCGCTTCTTCGTTTGAAAAATTGTTCAATTTGCCTTTATTTTCTTGAATTAAATTAAAAAAAAAAAAAAACATTTATATTTAATATAATATAATATAATAATTAAATCCGGACAGTAATCTAAATACATCTTACATATTTTATCTGAATTCAAGTAGTACAAGTCCAAGTGTGAACAGGCGCGATATTACGTGAAAATAAAAAATAAAGAAACACAAAATTGACCAAAAGCTTATAAAGTTGTGAGTGCAACTCTTTAAAAATACCGTATAGGATTAACGAAATCCTCCTTTGGAAAATATCTAGCTACTATCTACTTTCTATCCATCTTTTTTTTACCTTTCATTTCTGCGTCTGTTGGCGCTGAGAGGAAGTTAAATCCTGCAAAGACAAAAAAAAAATGAGAGCTGTGAATAAGCATCAGAACGAGATGGAAAAAAAAGAAGAGTAAATATGAAAAGGTAGTTAAGAAGAAGGTTTGAAAAAAAATTGAACAAAGGTAAACGAGAGATGTATAGGTATATAGAGGTGAGGAGGAGTTTAAGAAAGGAATATAGGAATGATAGGTTTAAGAAGTTGAAAGACAATGGGTAATTTGGCATAATGAAAATTAACGCAATGTCAAATGGTTTCTTATATCGTAATAAAGACAAGGATAAACGCATTTATTTGGGAGGCAATTATTTTTTTGGGAATGATATTGCGATGAGTTTTTATTTTGGATGTTATAGATTAATATTGAGGTGGTTTATTGATAAATTGTAATGTGAGATAGGATTTATGTAAATGGTTTGGATATAACGTTTTTTTGTAATAATTATATTATTATGACTTGTGTATATATATATTATATTACAATTTTAATTTTTATTATGAGGATTGAGTTTAAGAGAAAGAAAGGTAAAGAAATTGTTACGTAAATTGTTTATGTAGAGATTGGGTTATTATAGTTTTTTTTTTATTTTAGTAAAGTGAAAAATAAAAAAAAACTCGATATAAAAGAAATTGAGATAGGAAAGAAAAACAGATGTGCTTGAAATAATCATCAAGTGTTTACGTTACAATATGTAGTTTTATTATTTTCTAGTTTTTTTTTTTTTGTAATTTTTTGTGATCTTTTAAATATTTGAATTACTGTAAAAGTATAATTTTGCTGATGTTGCTACTAGTAAAACGAATTTTATTTTTTTTAAATGTGTAGCTAAAACTATATTTGTATTTATACAAGCTACGTAAAAATATAAAATAAAAAAAAATATGATTACGTTTCTGTTATTTAAGTTCAACTTATATTTATGGGTATTTTTACTTAGATAATTTTTTATTCTTAGCGGTGCCAATTTTTTTTTACTTGTACTATATATCGATGTCTACGTCAAGATGAACAATCTGTAAAAATAATACTTCTTGTAATTATACGGAGATAAAAAAACATACACAATCTGTCTTCGCAATAAATCAAAAAAGAAAAAAAAAAGCTTTTGAATATTTTATGAAAACACAAGAGAAAAAACAAATATAATGGCAAATAAAAAAAAAAATCGCGTGGTTCACAATCATTCTTTCGCCAAAAAAGAAGAGAATTTTAAAATATTATATGTTTGAATTCCAATATTGCTATCATAAATCAAATTTTATCAATATCTTATAAATTCATGTCTCAAAATCGTTAAAAAAAAAGATAATCCTTGTACATAAAGAAAAAAATTGAATTAGTAAAAAAAAACCTAGTGTCCTTGAAATCTTCATTTCTTATAAAGTAAACCAAGCTTGTACCCATTCTACCACATCTTCAAATTTTCAAGTAAGTCATTATTCAACAAAGTAGTTCTCATATCCTAAAAAACAATATAGTTAAATACAACCAAAATACAAGCTAAATAATTCTGCTCAAGAATTAACTAGAGAGAAATGTTTTCTCATTAGATATAGAGATAAACTGAAACTTCCAAGAACACATAGTTTACTTAAAGGTATTCGTTAATTTGCTTTGGTAAATTTAACATATATAGTATTTGTAGATAAATAGTGTAAAGATACACAAAGATAAAGAGAGATGAAGTGAGTAAAAGAGATGCAGGAATAGCAAGTTACGACATGTATATATATATCGATATAGACGATACTGAAAAACAAGAAAAACCTTTCAGCTATAAGTGTGCCAATGTCACAAGAGCTTTAAAATTTCTTTTTTTTTTTTTTTTTTTATAAGTGACAAGTGAATGTATTTGTACTTTTTATAAAATTTTGTATTTAAGTTGGATACGTTAATATTATAATTTAATAATTATCAAAAATACATTTTAATTTTTGGTAGCCTTAAAAATTCATTACATTCGGTTACTTTAATTAATTTATCAACAGATATATATCACCTTTTTTTAGATTCATTTCATAAAATAAAAAAAAATATAACTATTTAGTTAAACCTTTAACTAATGAAACGATGCAGGTGTGGATAAAGGTAAAGGTAAAACTCTGATCTAGATAGCCAGAACTATTCATCGTTCGAATTCAACAAATGAACCCATTCATAGAGCTTGCGCTCGGCAATAAAAGCTCAAAAGCTCACTTTCTCTCCCCCCATTCCATCCTTTCACCCCCTCCCTCCTCCTCACCCATACAAAATACCAAATATAACCCTCTCGTCAACCTCCAACCTCCAACCTTTTCCCCCTCGTCATCCCTTTTCATTCCTTTCATCTCATTTTACTCCACCAACATAATTGCAGCGAAAGCTTTCCAAATACTCATTTTCCTTCTTCACCTCTCCACTTATTCTCTACAGTAATGCATCCCTCTTCTCGATCGGCTGAAACTTAAAATACATTTAAAAATTTTAAATCATACATCTATTATCTTAAAAAAAAAAAAGCCTCACGATTTTTTTCCTTACAATACACCGCAAGCACAGATGGTTGCAAGACTATACAGTGCAAGTCCTAGCAGTTTGCAGCAGCTTGCAGGAGAATAAAAAGAAAATAGGGGGGGGGAGAAGGGGAAAAGAGGGTAAGGATTGGGTGGAAAAGGGGAAAAGAGGGTAAGGATTGGGTGGAAAAAAGGGGGTAGCGAGCGCGCGCATATACACCTTCAGGAGGAGGTTGTCCCACATGTTGCGCTTGGCTCCGACTATACAAGCCCGCCGGGTGCCCGGGCCACGGGCGATGTTACTCCTCTCCCCCCCTTACCCCTCCCCTACCATCCCGTATATACCTATATAGCATAGTATCAGTGGTAACGCGCAAGCTTTCTCTCTCTCTCTCTCTCGTTTACTATCTCGCTTGGTTTTGACTGCTGTATGTACTATATACGTGAGCGCGGACGCGCGCGCAAGCTCTCCCACCGACCCCGGAGACTCTTTCTCGGCGGCTCAGTATCGCGGACGCCAGTGGTGAGTGTGCGACTAGCTTGTGTGTCCCATAATTCGTGTTATATATATATTTATATATACATATAAGCCGTTGCTCGCGCTTAAATTATATATATACATATATTCTATTTTTTTTTTTTAATTTTTCTTCTCTCTATTTCTATTTTAAATTGTGTCAACTTTTTTTTTTTTTTGTTTACTTAGATCTGGAATTTATCAGTATGAGAAAATCGATGAAATTGCAATTTTATGAAAATGTGAATTTAGTATAATAGTGAGGAGAAATTCAGAGTCGTTTATTACTACTAAGCCTGATTTTACTACTACTGTTGCTGCCCTACTATATATAATTTGTGGATCTAAGCGGGAGTTGGTGGTGTTAAGACAAAAAAAAATTGTTGAACAGGTTCTGTTTTTAAGTTGGATAAATTAAAAAAAAAAAAAAAAAGAAAAGAGAAAAAAGAAGATGAGAAATAATATAAAGTGGTGGTGTGCAAGATGTGATGATAATAACGATATAGATGACGATTAACGAAAGAACGTTCGAGCTGGCTCGACGAATTAAAAGGAATAATGTTTGTCGTCTGGCTTTGAGCCGAAGTTGTTTTGTTTAAGGTAGGTTGGTTTTTTATTTATTTTATATGAGTTAAATGTTAAAATGAGACATAATTCAACGTATAAAAGTTATTGTCATGAGTTATTTTTTTTATTTTTTTTATTATGTACGCTCATATTTTATATTTTTTTGAAAATCGAGTTCTATTCTATTCTTTTTAAGGATGTATGTGTGTATATAGTGAGGGTCGATCGAAGGTAAGGTGGAAAATTGCCTTGAGTTTTTTTGTTAATGGGGGGAAGGATATATATCTGTTACCAAGTGGCTTTTGCCTGCTTTAACTTTTGTTTAGACCTTGCGCGTAATTGTTTTTTTTTTTCTTTTTTTTTTTATAGAAATAGTATAGTTGGGTAAATATTAAAAAGTTGTAATGCGATCTCGGATTTTTTTTTTGTTTATTTGTATTTTTATGAAAAAAAATATAAAGTTTTATTTTAATTTAATAAAAAAAGAACTTTTTTTATTTTGTTGTAAAGTTAGTCCAGTTATTATTGATACATCGCAAGCTTTATATTTGAATATTATTTGAAATATATAATTGTTACATTAAATTAAAAATTATTTTATTATATTTAAATAAATTTTGAATGTAAAATAAATTGAATATAGTGTGTTTAACGTATGTTAAAAATTTTTCAAAATTTTGTAAAATTGTATGGTTAGTGTGTCAGTAATTGGATATTTCAAATTAAAATACCATCTGTTAAATATCAAGCTTAATATAACTAATCTCACGCTTTACAACTTATTTTCAAATTTACACACGAACATTATTAGTAAGATATTTAATATGATACAGTTCAAAAATATTTGGTAACCAATTTAAACATTTTCTTTATCTTACATTTAAAATTTTAATTTTCGAAACTCTTAATTAACTTTTAAGTTAAATATATTTGTAATTTTAAATTTAATATTAATGATTATATGAATAATTTTTATTTATGAATAATAATTTATTAGTAAATTTCATAATGAAGATAAGACGTTTATGGGTAAATGAGTCTTATTTATGTTGCATAACTAGTTTTCAACTGTTGCTCAGATATTCATGAATTTCACCTGAAATGAATTCAAGCTTAATTCAATTGTAAAAAAAACTTTTTATTTTTCTATTATTACCTTTTATAAAAAAATTTCAGGATAAAAAATTGTTATGATAAAGGATACAGAAAAAAAATATCTTTAATACTTTTTCGTTTTATATGAAACTGTTAACTTCAATTTTGATATCATATCTCAGAGAAAAAAAACACTTTTATGATGCCTTAGATGGCTTACCAGTTATATTCATATCCAAACACATCTCATACAAGAAAAGACGTTTATTTAGAAAATTACCCAATGACAATATGTTTTTATACGAATAAAAACAAAAGAAAATTATTCTATGAACCGTTAGAATAATTCAAAGTTGATGAAAATAATAAAATATCGGTCACTTGTGGCGAAGAAAAAAAAAATAAAACGAGACGAAAATTACGCAGCTCTCAGTTTCTCTGCGTCCATGTATGTGTGATGCTCAGTTTGCTTTTAAATCATCGACAGGACAACAAAAAGTATACCAAATTTGGAAGAAAAGGGGGGGGGGAGTATAAAACGCTTTGTGGGTATTAATAAAAAGGGAGGGTTTGCCTAACGTTTTGACAAGGGGAAAATGGTATCTTTCTGTCTCTGTCTAACGGCTGCTTTGTTTTATAGGCTTTACGATATTCAAGGTAATAATTATTAAAACAGAGTAAATTTAATGTGTCAATAAATTTTAAAAAAATGCACACGAATTTTATAAGGTTAAAACTCATATAAATAATTGAAAATTCATGATGGAGATTTCGTTATAAAGTGTTGGCTTGAAATGATGTAATAAAATTTGTTAATGGTGGGGAAATCAAAAATTTATTATAATGCTTATAATATGTGTGATAACGGTGTTTTCATGAAAATAAAATTTTATTTTTAATATTTCGTTTTTAGCTAATAGCTCTTTTTTTCTAAAGATCGTTGTATTTTAGTTTGAAATTTATTTTCTTTTAGTTTAATGAGGTAAAAATAAATAAAAGAATAATGTTAATTATATTTTTTTCATGTAAAAAATCCAGCTATTTATATACTCTTATTATAAGTTCAAAATATGTTAAATTAATAAGTATTTTTTTTAATTATTTAAATTGTTTTTTGAAGTCTATAAAATTAATTCTCGGATATTTTTAAGCAAACAAAGGGAGTAAAAAAAAAACGTTGTTTCTTTTTGTGTACACGTGTTCACGCACGTTGACATATTTTCTGGTTCGATAAACTTGAAAAACCTAAAAATAAAATTTTAAAAACGTACATACGTAAAAATATCTTTACTTACGAGAGATGACAGATCAATATTTGTCATTATACATAAAAAAATTTTCATTTTAATTTAATAAGTTTCAAAGTTATAAACTAAAAATTAGTACTTTCGTAACGTTGGATATTAAAATAAAAAAATTTATGATAAATTTTATTTTTAATAAAATACTTATTTTCAAAAAGTATCAAAAAATAAAAAAAAAATTATTTTTAACTTTTACATGCTAAAAAAAATTTTCTTTTTTATTATTTATTGATCACGCGTTAAAAGTTACAACATAATTTAATTTTTATTTATCTTTAAGCGCATTGAACTTAATCATGCTAAAAATATATATTTTTTATTTATTAATTTAAATAAAAGACTCACAAATAAACACTTTATAATAATAATAAATTTTCTATATCGTTAATAGTTTTTCGATAGTAGATGTAATTTAAGTACGTCTCACCAGAGCTTACTTTTACTACTTAACAACCGATTTAATTATTGAACAATATCTTAAAATGACAAAAGCAAAAAATAAACAAGCTTACATAAATTATACATCTAAGTTTATACAAAATATGAAAATTAAACTTTTAAACATACTTGTATTTCTTAAAATCAAAAAAAAAAAAAAAAAAATTAACAAATCATATAAATCACAATATAAATCACAACAAAGATAAATACCACATGTTCATACAACGACATTAACGACTTCTCCCATTACTCCAAAATTTTCCTAAATATCAACCACATTTCATCACTACCTACCCATTTAAAACCACATGCAATCAAGTTCATATATATCCCAACTCCACTATCCAAAATAAAAATAAAAAAAAAATCAACCAAGATACAACAAACTCTCCTATACACACATATACATAAACATCTGTAAAATCAACAAAGCCATATAGCAACATATAAGATACAGCAAAGCATATATATATATATACAAGAAGTATGTGTTTTAAAAATAAAACAACCTTTCCCTTCCACCTTACTTTCCTTCATTCTTCTTCTTCTTCTTCTTCTTCTTCTTCGATCTCAAAGTTCAAAAAAAGAAAATCATCAACTATAACTATATATACAACAAGTAAAGTCAGTTTCTCTTTTCTCTACCCCTCCCCCTTCCTCACTTCCTATTCTTTACTCTTTTCATTTAAAGCTCCAGACTCTATTTTAAATTCGTCGAGTTCTTTAGTTTCGTGGAGGGAAAAAGACAGAGAAGAAGCAGAAGAAGAAGAAGGAAACAAAATTCAACGTCAGCAGCTTTGCTGCCGACTACTACTGCTACTAGATGAGCTTAGTTAGTATTGTGCGTAGCGCTAAGGCCAGCTGATATAGATATTTATCGTGATGCTTGTGATAGAAAGTTAAATGAAGTGTAATAGCTTTTTATAAGGATTAAAATAGTTCTGTTATTTAGTAAAAAAAAAAAAAGAAAAAACACGAGTGATTACATTTTAGAAATAAACTAATACTAACAATTTCTTTTATCAAAGTGTATATATCTGTGTGTAAGCTTCTTTGGGGTTATTGTGTGTACCTCGTGACCTTCTCTTCTTCCCTTCCCCAATCTTTGTTGCTCTGTTTAGCAGTTAAGCTTTAAAGACTTACTTTGGTCCCGATTTGCTTTCGCGAAGTTTGTCACGGAGACTAAACGAAGAACTTGTGAAGCTTTTGGAAAAGATACAGAGATAAGGATATGGGTGAGTAAAAAAGGAAGATGATCAAATTAGTGTTTAAGATCGAATGGTATATAAATACCGTAAGGTAATGGTTAATAAGTGAATTTATTGAAAATAATGTGAATTATGTTGATAAGCTTGGAGAAGCTTTGTTGGTTATTTGTAAAGATGTGGTGAATAGTTATATAGATTAGTTATAAGTTTGGAGAGTTGTATGGTATGAGAGAAAGTGAGTGAGTGAGTAAGAAGAAAATGTATGTAGAGCTTGATGAGCTGCGTATAACGTAGAGTAGATGGTATAATTAGACTGCTGGGTTGTTATGCTCATTGCACCGATACAATCGTATACTCTGGATATATATATTTGTTTGATGAAATTTTAAATGTTTTGTAGCTTGGATTTAAAAAAAAAAAATGATATTTTTTTTATTGTTGAAAATGATAAATTGTAGTTATTGAAAATTTAATAAAATTGGAATAAAATTTGATTTATTTTTATAGGGCTTTAAATGTATTGACAAGTGAAAAAATATATATTTTTAAATGGATGAACAATAAAATATTGCTTTTAACTTTTTTTTTTTATAAGAGAAGGCTAGAAATGTATAGTATTTATAAATAACGTTCTTTTTTTTCTGTCTATCTTTTTTTTTTTTTTTTAAATAGCGTGTGCTTTCGTGGCTTATTCTAATTTTAAAAACTCGTTGTACTTTAGCAATTTAAAAATAACACACATGGTTTCTCAGATTTTTTTTTCGTTTGATAATATGAAATATGTAAAGTATATCGATGTATGAAAGTGAAACGTAAAAAAGTAGAAAGAAGAAAAAAAAAGAAGCTTTTAAATAACGAAATAGAGTGTTATAAAATATTAGAGATCGTTAAAGACTGTTGTTATAAAGTTTAATAGTCTCTATTAAAAAAAAAAAATTCTCTTTAAGGACAGAATTAATTATTTCTTTTTTTTTTGTTCATTTTAACACACGCACATGCATTTGTTACTTTCATATCGATTATTCGTGAGGTCGATTGTTAGTTTTTAATAGCTTAGGCGTTTAACACGTAAACTTTTACTTAAGATGCAATCAAAAAGTCATCAACCTCAAGACTTCATTTCTACTTTCAGTTCACCGACTAATTATAGATCGATCTGGGTTATCCATCAGTTCTTTTTCTTTTTTTTTTTTTTTTTTTTAATTCTAGTACAGTTACTGCACTCTGGTGTTAATTGTTTGCATCTCATTGTACTAAAGTAATAAATAATTAGTTGACATAAAAATGTTTAGTTTGTTCATTATTTAAAAAAAAAACTAATTGATTTTGATTCAAGCAAATATATGTATTGATTTAATTTAAGAAACATAAAAAAAAATTAATTCTTTAACGACATTCATTTAAATTAAATTTATTTTAAAAAAATCTAAACGATTATAATATTTTATTTTTCAAACAAAAACACTTAATTTTTTACCTTTAAAAAAAAAAAATACATCTCTCTTACAATGTAAACAGTGCGATAATCTTGGAACTTAAAAATACATGAATATAAAAACATAAACAGACATATATCCTTCCGGCGTCAATGTTAAACAAAAAATAGCAAACTTAATGTTGCATTAAACATACAGCTTGTCCTTCTCAAATTACTCAACCTTCCTTTTCATCAACCAACAAATCAAAACACTAAGCTTACAGAATCCAAATGATAAGATTAAATCACGTAGGCGTATAAATATATATATATATATA
>JAPYZE010006270.1:0-11280 GCA_030522805.1 Leptomastidea abnormis | reverse complement strand
TGTGTGTGTGTGTGTGTGTGTGTGTGTGTGTGTGTAACGCGCGTGTTTGGAAAGAACGTGTTTAAGTTTCACTTGGTTATAATAATTCTCGATTGACAAGTTTTGGAAATTTTTGACCTATAGTAGGTATATCACTTATAAATGTTTACGTCGGAAAATTAAACGATTAGAGAAAATCAGTCTTACACCTCTTGTTATTGGCTCTCGTTTAAATATCACTGAAATTGATTTTATTTAAATTATGTGCTTGCGTACGTGTGTTTGTGTGTGTGTGTGTGTGTGTGTGCATATGTCGTGTTTTATTGAAGAAAAGGCTAGACAGGCTAAATTTACCTTTTTATATAGGCCTATATCTACCGGTAGATTTATGTTTAATGTAAATGTATATGTGTGAGTGTGTTTTTACGAGTTTATTATAGAAGATGTAATTCTTGTAAAGTGCATAACTATACATTAAAGCCTACGTTTCGCTGCTTATAGCTCGTTTAATTATTATGAATTATTTATTAAACCTAGATTTCTTTACTTGTTGAAAGTTACATCGTTAAGTTGCTAATAAAAAAAAAAAAAAAAAAAAATATTTGCATTTATTAAATTATTTATTTGTTAGAATTGATTGATCTTTTTCTGTAAATGCATATTTAATTAAAAATTTGATAAGATCTTACACTATTTCGTAATTTTTTAAAAGATTGCTTAAACTTAAAACATATGTGCAATATCTTCTAATCTTGCTGTTAACGTCGCGCTAATCATGTAAAACTTAACATATAATACAATAATATGTAACATACAATAGGTATTTATATATTTTTAATTTCTTATTTTTTCTATATATCGATTGATGAATGTAGGATAAAAAAATGTGTGTGTGTGTATATGTGACTATACTTATGTATATACCGATAGTGTCTTGAAAGCAGGTGATTGTAAAACGCATTTCATCCGTTTGGCATCCGTTAAAATTTCATCATTTAAGTATACATTACATACATTCGTTTTATAACACAAGTTTTACTTCTAAAATTTATTGGCTACAAGTATTTATATTTATTCAAAGTAATTTTTTGGTTGTTGAGAAATAAGATTTATCATAATAAAATTTGAAAAAATGAAAATCTTGTATTATAATAATTTTCCTGCTTGGCCAATTTTTATATACAATAATTTGTTCGTTAAACTTAGCAGAATTTTTTAGTTAATGCAAAAGAGAAGAAAAAAAAATCGTTGACGCAAGTATATTTTGCACTTATCAACAACAACATCCATAGAAAATATATATATATTACAATTTCAATAAATGTCAGTTGTCAAACGTTATTATATAGTCGTGGCTTGCATTCCCACCGGAAATACACAAGTGTATACCGACATACGTATATACGAAAGTCAAGCGACTCGCAAGATTTAAACTTTTTATCCTTGTCATATAAGTAGCTACTTATAATACACTTATTAAAAAAAAAAAAAGAAAGATTAAAAAGAAAAGTTGAAAAAAGATATTAATATAATTCAAAAGAAAGTGTGTATTCGAAAGTCCCTTCCTTGATAGCTTTAAGAAAACAAAAATGTGAAAGTTTAGAAGATAAAATGTAGGTAATAATATAAGTTAAACCGCGGATTAAGCTAAAGCACCGAAATTTCACAGAGTTATTCTAATATCTATAAGTATATCAATGAAAAAAAGGGGGGAATCGTGGATGAAAAAAAAAATAATAATAAAAAAAATAAAAATAAGCAGGAAGGATGAGACGATGAAGAATGTGGCTAGTCGGGTTGCTCGTCAGTGTATGGTATATATATTAGTTAACTAACTCGTGTGCGCGTTCTCTCGCTCGCTCTCTCGTTCGCGAGAATATAAGCAGATTGGTTGGCATTGAACTTGCACTTATTGTGTACGCATGTTACTATATATACGTGTATGTGTATACATACATACATATATACATACACGCCTTTCCGCATCATTTCGAGGCGTAACTTTCGACGTGTAAGAATATATATATATATATATATATATATATATATATATATACGTGAATGTGTGTGTAGGTGTATACATATATATGTATATTTACCAGCCACGTCTCTTACTCTCTATATATAAAAGCATGGTTGCGTGTGCAATAGCTGCTGGTCGTTGCACTTGCACGTTATATAGATATAAATATTTTTATATAGGTATAATATAACAAGCAGTAGCTACTATATATGTATACGTCGTTCCTCTTGACGTTTCACTACTTGTAAAATATAAGTAACGAGCGACGTCCTGATTTGAGGGACGATTATTCGTAATTTCATTTTGACTTTTTTTTTTTTTTAACTTTGAGTGTGTAAGCGATATAATAGGTACCTAGTTGTTTTTCAAAATACATACAATGATTGTATGATAAGCAAGTGATGAAATATATAGGTACATATGATCAAGTGTCACATTTAATTATTAAATCAAATTGATATACGCAAAGTTGATTATTTAACAAATGATTTAGGTAGTGATTTGAAATTACCAAGTCACAAACTTTTATAAAAAAAAAACCAAAAAATAAATAAAATCAATTTTATTAATTCTTTGATACGATGCACAATTTAACTGTTTACCGTAATTATTACCAAAACAATTATATCTTGTAGAATTATAATCCACTGAAAAATTATGAAAATGTAAAGACTAGTATAAATTCTTTTTTTTTTATGTAATATTAATATTACTAACAATTTCTTATTTTTTAAAACTAACTATCCGTTTAAAAGATCGATAGATAAAAAAAACATTATAACCTTGGAGTTGGAAAGCCACAATAACTTAGTAACTTAGATAGTAAAATATATGCATATATAAATATAGGTAATCGTGTGTGATAGAATGCACAATATCTACCTTCAATACGTGTATTTAATCTTGATCGTCAGATTGTAGTTACCGCATTGAAAGTAAATTCTCATACATACTTAAGGCAACAACAATTAAAATAACTTACTATTACTAATCGACTTGCATTACCGCAAAAATTTTGCTATAGAGTATATTCCGTAGAAAGGGGCTGGTTTAAACCCGGGGGCAAGGGGATTTTCACTCGTGAAATCGATTTTGATTTTAACATGTGAAATTGTGAAATCAGTGAAATCGATTTGAAATCGGTGATTACTGAGCCATTTAAAATGCATTGAAATCGCTTGAAATCGATTTCAAAGTGAAAACCCCCTTGCCCGGGGGGCTACTTTGGATACCTCGTATTTATTTTTATTTTAAAGGGCTTTAGTTTTAACGTTATAAATTTTTTTTCTTCTGTTGCTTGATATTTGGGAAGTTCATACTCGGACGAAGACTATCCATATTTTTTTTTTTACGTTTTTCAACTTTTTTCGTCTTTTTCTGAGCATTTGAAATTAACCCAAGAAATTACAAAAAATTTTAGGCTGCCGCAACTTTGCTTTTAAAAATCGGCATTTGATGCTTTATGGGATATTATTTTTTAAGTTAATTTGTACACTTCCCAAGAACCGAATGCCGAAAACCGCAAGTCTCTAGATGCAATAAAAAAATTTTTATTTACATTTTTCTAAAAGGGGCTACTTTACATTTTTACTTTATTCCTACTTTATCACCCCGTAACTTTGCTTCTAAACATTATTTTTGGTTGTTTAAAAAGTCAAACTAAAGCTAATTTTAATCACTTTAATTTCCATTTTGAATCGTTTCCCTATCTTTAAAAAAAAAAAAAAAAAAAACTACAAGGAAAAAAGTATGAAAAAACATGAAAAATTCATAATAATTTATATGAATTTTAATATTGTTTTGTCTATAATTTTTTTTCAAAATAGATAGAAAAACGATTCAAATTGGAAATCAAAGTGCTTATAATCAGCCTTAATATCCACTTTGAATCGTTTTTTTTATCTTTTTTAGAAAAAAAAAAAAAAACAGGTGACAATGTGTGAAAAATAGTAATTACGTGTTTTTGCCCATATAAAATGTATTAGCAAAAAAATAAAAATATTAATCTTAATTCTGGCCTAACTTTTTTATTTTTTGATCGATTTTGATGAACTTTGGTATGGTAGTTCCTCGAAGGCTACTTTATTGATCCTAACCCCTATTGAGCTCTTACATTTATTATTAAGCTTAATTTTGTAATAAAAACATACGAATTTAGCTAAATAATTTAGCTAAACATACTAATTTAGCCTATTTTTATCAAAATTTTTCTTATTTTTGTTGATAGCTACTATGATTTTAGATCGATTTTTTTGAAATTTTGTATGTGAGTTCCTTAAAAGATCCTCTCTCGATCCCGCCTATTTCCGAGGCCTTAAATTCATTATTTCTTGTAGTGTCCAAAGTAGCCCTCAAACAGGTATAACTTTGGACACTATCTTTAAATGACCGTAAAAATTTTCCTTTTTAAAATACAAATTTGAAAAAAAAAAACATTTTATAGAGAAGATCAAGCTCTATAAAATAGGCTAAAACCGATTTTGATTCTGTCTAATTAAGCCAACGCAATTAAATAAAAATCAGACAAAAACGTCGAAAAGTATCCAAAGTAGCCCCCTTCTACGGTTACAATCTAAAGAGAAAAGAAATACATTTTTTTTTTAATTTCAACTTGGTTGCAAATCAACCGGTTTCGGCGCATTCCAGAAGTAGTAGCTTTGAATCTACTTTGCATATATCATAATCCGTCACCTGCGCTTTTTCAAAGTCAAGGTGGACCGACTATATTTATTGAAGATTCTGGGATTTTTGCTTTCCATGTAAAAATATAACTATATCTTCAACTATACTTACAATTGAATATAAAATCTTTATATATCAAAACTAGAATTACTCATTCACATTAGGTATATATCTCCTCTTTATTTATTCCACTGCAATAATTATAATTATTTTCTTTTTGTTTTACTTCCAGAATAATCGCATACCAAATAGCAGCAGCAGCAACAACAACCACAACACATCGTAGGAATTAATAAATAAAATAACAATAAAAAAATGTCGGCGAAAGCGATACGTGAAGCGACGGGCAAGGATTTAATAAATCGCAAGCTCGGCCCAGGCACAAGCGCAGCTCGCTGCAGATTCGCTAGCATCGACGAGTCGACAAATTGGGAGCAACTACTCTCCGAGCAGCCCTGGCTGGCCAACGAGCGACTGGTAGTCAAACCCGATCAGCTGATCAAGCGACGCGGTAAGCTCGGTTTGATCAAGGTCAACGCGGATCTGCAGCAGTGCAAGCAATGGATCGCGGAGCGTATGAACAAGGACCAGCAGGTCGGCAAGGCGACTGGCAAACTCAAGAATTTCATTATCGAGCCTTTCTTGCCTCATAAGCCGGTGAGTATATATAGTCGATCATTGCGGGAGCTTAATATTCTTCCTCCCTCGTATATCTAATATCATGGCTATACTTTTATCATCGTCATCATTAATAGGAGGAAGAGGCGTACGTATGCATCTACTCGCACAGAAGCGCGGATACGATTTTGTTCCATCACGAGGGTGGCGTGGATATCGGCGACGTCGATGCTAAGGCTCTGAAGCTGGAAGTGCCGGTCGACTCGGGCATACCTGACGAAGAGGCGATCTCCAAGCAGCTACTCACACACGTATCCGATGCCAAGAAACCGTAAGTGTCGATATATTGATATCGCTGATGCTTATTTAGATTGATTAGCGTTATTATAAACATTCTCCTCCTCCTCCTTTTCACGATAACAGGATCGTCGCGAAATTCATCCAGACGCTGTACAAGCTCTACGTCGATCTCTACTTCACCTACCTCGAGATCAATCCACTCGTGGTGACCGACGAGGCGATTTACATACTGGATCTGGCCGCGAAGCTCGACACCACCGCGGACTTCATCTGCCGGCCGGACTGGGGCGAGATCGATTACCCGCCGCCGTTCGGCCGGGACGCCTACCCCGAGGAGGCCTACATAGCCGATCTCGACTCCAAGTCCGGGGCGAGTCTCAAGCTCACGATTCTCAACCCGACCGGCAGGATATGGACGATGGTGGCGGGCGGCGGCTCCTCGGTCATCTACTCCGACACGATATGCGATCTGGGCGGTGCCCCGGAGCTCGCGAACTACGGCGAGTACTCGGGCGCGCCCAGCGAGCAGCAGACCTACGAGTACGCCAAGACCATACTCGGTCTCATGACCAAGGAGAAGCATCCCGAGGGCAAGGTGCTCATCATCGGCGGCGGTATCGCCAATTTCACCAACGTCGCGGCCACCTTCAAGGGCATCGTCAAGGCCCTACAACAGTTTCAGCCCAAGCTCGTTGAGCACGACATCAGGATATTCGTCCGGAGAGCTGGGCCTAATTACCAGGAGGGGCTCAGGTATTTTATATATATATATTAGCAGCATTTACTGATTCAGTACGTAACTGTTGTAAATTCAAACTGTGACTGACTGTGACTTGCAGGATAATACGAGAGGTCGGCAAGCGACTTCAAATCCCGGTGCACGTTTTTGGTCCGGAGACACACATGACTGCGATTTGCGCTATGGCTCTCGGTAAGAAGCCCATACCCGACCCAGAAGCCCAGGAGTTCTCAACGGCCAACTTCTTGCTGCCCTCGGGTCAGGACGTCGGACCACCAGCTCCGTCCTCTGCCTCCGGCTCGCCTACCTCACCTACTAAGCTATCACGCGTTCAGAAGAGCGATTCCGTTGACGCCTCTTCGTCCAAGCGCCTTTTTAGCAACAAGACCAAGGCCATAATCTGGGGCATGCAGACGCGCGCTGTCCAAAGTATGCTGGACTTTGACTTTGTTTGCCGGAGAAACGAACCCTCTGTCGCCGCCTGCGTCTATCCTTTTACCGGCGATCACAAACAGAAATTCTACTGGGGACATAAAGAGGTATCCTTCTTGTATAATTTAGACTCTCTTGATAATTTATTATTTTTTACTTTGCGTTAATCTTACACGTTTTATTGATTTTAAGGTCCTCATACCCTCGTATAAACACATGAAAGACGCAATGGCCAAGCATCCAGATGCCGATGTGATGATAACTTTTGCCTCCCTGCGCTCGGCTTACGACAGCGCGATCGAGGCCTTACAGTTTCCACAGGTCAAAACGATCGCCATTATCGCCGAGGGAATACCCGAGAACATGACGCGCAAGCTCATACTCAAGGCGCACGAGAAAAACGTGACGATCATAGGGCCAGCAACTGTGGGTGGCGTTAAGCCCGGCTGCTTCAAAATCGGCAATACCGGTGGCATGATGGACAATATACTGCACAGCAAGTTATACAGGCCCGGTAGCATCGCCTATGTCTCAAGATCTGGTGGTATGTCCAACGAGCTCAATAATATCATCTCGAAAGGTTCGTACTGTTGATGCTTCATCATATTTTTTATTTATTTATTATTTATGAGAATACTGACGTTGCGCTTTATTGAAAATTTGCGGAATGCGTCAATTAACTTTGGTTCTTTGTTACTTCGTGCAAAAAGCATTGCGTAACGTGTGTCGTACGACTATTAATTCGGCTTTCAGTGGATATTGATTTTGAAATTTCATAACTGATTTGATTTGAAAAGGCGTTAAAAATTCAAATTATATCTACGTCAGGCTTGCAAATAATAATTAGAAACGCCTGGAATAAGACCATAAGAACGATAATTGAAAAAAAAACTGATAATGAAAAAAATAATTCTTGGTGCAACTTTGTTTTACGAGCTAACTTATATGTACTTTTAAAAAGTATAAAATTTGGTAATTAATTTTTTTAAATATTTTAATTTACACTAGATTTTTAAGCGACAAATTAACTTGCAGATTCTAATAATTTTAAAAACAAGTTTTCCTCAAAAACTTGAATTTTTCATTCGAATGTTACGAGCAAGAACAAAGCTTTTCATTGAATTTTAAATCAATTTCCATAATTATGAAGAAATCGTTGAAAGCTTAACAAAACAGCTGCTATAGAAAGACAAATTTTTAATAATTTTTAAAATAAATTTTATATGTAAAAAAATTCATTAGGTAGTAATAAATTAAACTTACTAAAATAACATGTAATATAATAATTACATCCATATACAATAACAATTTCGTTTAATTGTTTTAAAATAATTAAATTTATATTCTACCGATAAAAAATTAAAAATAATATTAAACAATCAGTTCAGGTTGTTTGTAAAATTATAAAATCTTGAGGCAATCTAATGAATTTAATTTTGTTTGTAGCATCAAACGGCGTATTCGAAGGCGTAGCAATCGGTGGCGATCGATACCCTGGTACAACCTTTATGGACCACATAATGCGCTACCAAAGTGACCCGGATGCCAAGCTAATTGTCCTGCTTGGAGAAGTGGGTGGTGTTGAGGAGTACGAGGTGTGCGAGGCCTTGAAATCGGGCCGTATCACAAAGCCTCTGGTAGCCTGGTGCATCGGCACCTGCGCCAGCATGTTCAACTCGGAGGTGCAGTTCGGTCATGCGGGCTCGATTGCTCACTCAAATCTCGAAACCGCGGTAGCAAAGAATGCGGCATTGAAAGACGCTGGTGCTCACGTGCCCGACAGCTTCGACAACCTCGGCGAACTCATTCACTCGGTATACGATCAACTGGTCAAGGAGGGCAGTATTGTACCGGAGCCTGAGGTGCCACCTCCTACTGTGCCCATGGACTATAGCTGGGCTAGGGTAAATACCAGTCTATAACTCTGCTTTTGGCAATAGTTCAATTGACAATTTTATTTAATAATATGTCGATTTTGCTGTCCATCTAGGAACTGGGCTTAATACGTAAGCCAGCCTCATTCATGACGTCGATTTGCGATGAGCGTGGCCAGGAGCTTCTCTACGCGGGTATGCCTGTAACCGAGGTGCTAAAGCAAAACGTTGGCATCGGTGGAGTTGTTTCTCTACTCTGGTTCCAGCGCTGTCTGCCACCTATCTACTGCAAATTCTTAGAAATGTCACTAATGCTGACAGCCGATCACGGACCTGCGGTATCTGGTGCCCACAATACCATTGTTTGCGCTCGTGCGGGAAAAGATCTTGTCAGCTCACTGGTCTCTGGATTGCTAACGATCGTAAGTTTTCTCAAGAAAAATCTGCACATCTTAATTTTTGAACTGGATATTTGAAACGCTTTTTTTCTTATTTTAGGGAGACCGATTTGGTGGTGCCCTCGATGGTGCGGCACGAATGTTCTCCGAAGCTTACGATGCGGGTCTCCATCCTCAAGAGTTTGTAAACAATACACGAAAAAAGGGCCAGCTTATCATGGGTATTGGTCATCGTGTCAAGTCGATCAACAATCCGGATATGCGTGTCAAATTGATCAAAGAGTATGTGCTAGAAAGCTTTCCACTAAAACCTCTGGTTGAGTATGCGCTGGAGGTTGAGAAGATCACAACTACCAAAAAGCCAAATCTTATTCTCAACGTCGATGGTATTATCGCTTGCGCTTTCGTTGATATGCTTCGAAATAGTGGTACCTTTACTAGAGAGGAAGCGCAAGAATATATTGAAATTGGAGCGATCAACAGCCTCTTTGTACTTGGTAGAAGTATAGGTTTTATTGGTGAGTAATTTTATTTATATACCCTCTAATAAAATATATTTTAAAATAAATAAAAATAAAATAACTTATTTGTTTTAATAGCTTATTCATTGAATTTATTATGAATTTTGTAAAATAAATTTATCAACTCTAATCATTTTTTAATTCAAACGAATCAATTTAATTACAAATGTCTAAAAAATTCTCAACCAAAATTTGACTATTCCAGGTCACTACATGGATCAAAAAAGGTTGAAACAAGGACTTTACCGTCATCCTTGGGATGATATCTCCTACGTGCTGCCAGAACAATATAACTGAACAATCAACTTATTTTGATTGCTATATTATCAATGTCAACCAACAAATACGAATCATCTAGCAACGAATCTCTGCGTAATCATAATATTCATAAAAATAGATCAAGGCGGGGGTTCAGAATAACAAAAAAAAGAAAAAAAATCATGGATATATATATGTAAGAAATGAGTATATGACTCACTTAAATAGCGATGTTTTAATCAATTGATTTGGTCAATGCACCTGCTATCAACGTTGTTCTCTTATTAAAGAATAAGAAAAAATGCACTGATAGACCTTGCACCATCGAAAGTCCGTTTATTGCCTTAATGAAGTAAAAGAGATAAATTTGTTTTGAAGAAAGTTTAGTCGCTGTGCGATATACTTAAATTAGGATGAACAAATGGCAAGAATAAATCGTACGATTTGACATTTGATTAATCGACATTCCAATTTTTGCATTTGTTTCAAAAGAGCAACACACACCTATACGCCTAGAAACACAAATGCGCTATAATTATTGTATTATTCAAATTTTTGTATATACAAACGTCAACTCACCTAAGAAAAGTAGTGGAATGTGAATATTGTTTCGCATTGCATTGAAAAAATATACTGAAAACGTACCCTATGGGAGACGCGTAATAATATAAAATTTTTTAAAGCTTCGGTTAGGTTCGTGTGTTTGTGGAAATAAGTAGGTGAAAAAAAAAATCTTTGCACAAGTGAAATATTTTGCTGAAAGACAAAAATTTAGTATACATATTCAATATAATGTATAATATTTATATATGTATGTATTATTATTTAAAAATTTTAGTGTTTTAATTATTTGCACTAAAAATTATCTTGTTAACTGTAGGTAAATCATGAGAATAAAACGGTTAATGATTATAACCATGTTATCTGTATAAAAAACTGTCGGCTGTAGATACATAAATAATTTGCAAAAGAAATAAAAATTTGCCGAAACCCAAAATGTTTGTTTTTGTAATCTTATTCTTACCCTGTTAAATAAGCCAAATATTGATACAAAAATTACTATTAGAAATTAAGCAGTAAATTACAATTTTGTAGGATTTCTAATTTTTTAAATTTGACCATTTTTCAAATTATCATTAACAAAACTTTAATAATTATAGAAATAAGTAAAACAACGCTTTTGTATCGGGTAAATTAAACCTCTTTAGTAATAGAAATAAATTATGAATTATTTTATACAAAAAAAGAATATCTGATGTTTTTTATTTACAATGTAAATCTTTTAATTATATAAATAATTGACTTTAAATTGTGTTACCAGTCAGTAATTTCTTCAATAACTGATTCAGATAGCTCTATGTTATCAGATAATTTTTTTACTTTTGGACTTATATACTTGTTGTACCACTGTACTTCTGCAGCAGCAAAATTTCTTTGTCTGGAAAAAAACATATTA
>JAPYZE010006268.1:0-21687 GCA_030522805.1 Leptomastidea abnormis | reverse complement strand
AACATGTAAAATCCTATTAAAATAACTCGTAACATTAATTCCTCGTAACTTTGGATCCAGACAAGCTTTTTCAATCCGCCAAGACTTAAATTATAGCTACGTTCAAGACCTTTAATTTAAGTGGTTATATAATATACTTTGATTTCACAAAATTAAAGTTACGGTTGACAAATTTTATAAAAAATATTTAATATATTGATATAAAATAATCTATACCTCTTACTATAATTTACGAATGAAAGCATTTAAAAACATCAGTCAGGGCTTAAAATTTTCGTTATATGCTGTAGTTAAAAAGTACTATCAAGATTTATACCTGAAATTTGTCATAGCAATGATGTTTAGGAATTTTAATCATACCCCGGGCCTTTTTTAATCATACCCCGGGTTTTTTTGACTTTTTTAATCATGCCCTGGTTTTTAAATTCTCAGTTTAAAACTAAATCATTGCATTTAGCTAATCCGGGCAAAGTGGGTTTTGTAGATAAAGGCAATACCTTCAAAGCCTTTTTCGTCCAAAATAAAAATATTTAATATTAAAAAAGTTACAGAGGAAAGAAAAAAACTTTTAATCATGCCCTGGTCTCCCCTACCTACTGTCCATTGTCCCTTTTTCTTGCTGCTCTCTTATAGAGAAGCTTATATATTTGGAATAATCTTAAGTTTAAAAATAAATAAATTCATACTTATTTTTGGAAAAAATAATGAATAATACTTACTGTCTATTATCACTTTTCCTTGCTGCTTTCTTATTATTTTACTTTGCTGTCACAACTTTTTGCAAAAACTCACTGCCTATATATTGCCAAAATCTTGAAGATCATGAACATAATAAAATTTATAGTATTATTTATTAATTAAAAAATATTTTAAATCGCTTGAAAATTATTATTTATGTAGAAATTTCATATTGTGTTAAAACGATATAATGCAAAAAAATTTCATTTTTATTGCAGTTTGAAATAGGAATAAAATTTTTAGATTAGTAAATAAGTTGAAGCATATGTTATTTTCTTAATATTATTTTTATATTTCAAACTCTCAGTTACAATACTTTTAAGTGCGCTGACTAAATTATTTTTCATTACTCCCGATCAGCTGTGCAAATTTCAACCGCACTTCCTGATCGGAAGATAATCAGATCACCAGGTTCCCGCCCTCGGCTTCGCCTCGGGCGTGAATATCCTGGTGATCTCGGCCTTCTTAATTCTTGTTCCCTAGGTGCGTAATATACTAATTTTACTAACAAGTACAGCTCGGACTTACCCGATTAGCCGGATATTAATGATTATTTATCAATTAGAAAGAAGAAAAGTTATTTTAACGTTTGAGTTTCTTTTTTTTTTAAGAATTGCGAATATTAACCGACTAATCGTTATAAGCTAGGGGTGTGCGAATACTCGACTTTTCGAGTACTCGTCGAGTTGAGTTTTTTCGACTTACTCGGTTCGACAAAGTCGAGTAGCTCAAATTTTTCGAGTAACTCGATTATTCGAGTAGCTTGAAAGGCAGAGTGGCTCGAAAAATTTGGCTCGACGAGTACTCGAAAAAGTCGAGTACTCGGCTTGGATCGACTTTTCGAGTCGAGTTTTTTTACCGAGTAGCTCAAAATTTCGAACTGTCGCGAACCCCTATTATAAACTCATAACCGAAACCTGAAAAACTTGGTTTCAAGTAAGAGATTTTCTAGCAAGTTTGATGTAATCTTACAAGATATGCTCTTAAAGTTTGTGATTCATTACATTATATTAGAAAAAAAATTAAACATTTTTTAGAAATTTACGATTCGTCATTAGTCAATTAGGAAATTTTTTGTACAATCTTGTCTTAAATTTATACATTTTTTTATTTATGTACCTGATTGTTATTAAAATTAAGAAATCAAACGTACTTTGCTCTTCCCAGTAGGCAACTGCACTATGAGTCATTTACAAATCCTGCCTCGTTTACAAAGACACAATAATTTATCACCGCCACTAAAAATCCCGCAGCAGCTCCCAGATATTTCGGGCCCTCTCCCTTATCTCAAGTTCGCATTTCTGCACCTCAGGTTCAAGACTGTGAAACGCAAAGTAGCGTCGTACAGGTGGGCTCTTCAAATCCTGGTTGTTATTTTTATCATTTTTATAGTTGTCCTTATCGTCATCGTCTGCGTTAAAGTCCTGACAATCGCAGATGACCCGGAAACCGAGTCTCTCAGATTCTTGCTCCTCCTCTTCCATCATCAGCATGTAAGCACGGTACTTACCAACTCGCTGCTTGATTTCCTTCTCGGATAATCTGCGAGCTCGAAAAACTTCTGAAAGTCGTGCGCAACTCAATTCTAAGGCAGTTTTATTGCTACTGCTGCTTGTAAACTCATCGAGTAGAATCTGCTCGTCTTTCTGTTTAGCGTCTTGAATTTCTTTGCCCCAAATTGATTTTTTTTCGATTCCACAACTCATTTTGATTTGAATAATTCTTATATTTCACAATAAAATTCACCTTTATCACAAAAAACTTTAATTTTAATTATACCAAAGCAATAAAATTGTTAAAATTTAAATTTTGACAAAGTAAATGTGTACTATTTTGGTTGAATATATTTAAAGTTGAAATTTAATATTTTTCACAAATTATACTGTACTTAAGAAAAATATTATTTTCCAAAATAACAATTGCCTCTTGTAAACAATATACTTTTTATCAATTATAAAAATATATCACTCGATTAATCGAATTTTTATTTATTAAAATTTTAGAATTAATAATAAAACTCACTTAAGTTACAGGGCAAACGAAATATTCAAATAGATTGAGAAATTAATTAAAAGTTTGGTATCGTTTAAGAATAAGTATCCTGTTTGATGGCACAAACTAGACTGATCAGTAGTTGATGTACAGAATTACTTTATTTCTTACTAAAGTAAGGGGTGAGGAGAATCTGACGCTATTGTCGTAGTGGGAGGGAGGAAAGAGGAGGGATTATATTACTTCTGAATTAGACTACGAGACCAATGACAATGAGACGCTTATTCCAAGGACGCTTCCTTAATCGACGCCTACCTCAGTTAATTATTTAATAACTCTTATTATTGAAGCACTAAGTAAGGGGAGGTGAAAAAAGGTGATTGGTTCTTTTAGAGAATGAATTGAGATATAGAAGGAAATGAGTATTTTAGATGCTGGTATAATTTTTTGTCCTGCTTAAAAAATTAAATTTATACAAATTATTTGTAAAGTAATAAATGTTTCTTATATACTTTTTCTGTAAAATAAAAAAAAAAAATATTTGTAATACATTAGCAATGAATTGGTTTGAAATAGCTTGTATTTAAAAAAATTTTATATAAACATGTCACATTTCTTAATTTTTTATTATGTATTACAAAATAAAAGTTTGAATACATTTATTCAAAACATAATTTTTCAAGTGATTTGAAGAGTTAATAAGTAAGTTGTGAAGAACTAATTTTTTGAAGAACAAAATTTTTACCGTACTGTAAATCTAAACATGTAGATCATGTACATGTAACTATTTGACCCACAATTACAAGTACAGTGATAACAAAATAAATAAAAAAATAATGCCATAATTGCTCAATTAATAGACAGGCGAAAAGCGGGGTGATTTTTAATTAATTTTTGCAATTTTTTTTCCGCTCTCTTATAAATGAAAAAATTTTTTCTTATGGTGGAACTTAAACTTAATCCTATTGAGAAGTCACTTAATTTTTTTCAGGCAAAAAAATCAAAATTTGCAACTTTTGTAGTACTTCGTACAGTTTAGACCAAGCGATCTTACAGTTCAGCCCCATGACTTTTTAACATTACGAAAAAAGGTGACTTTAATAATTGTGCTCTACAAGTTACAAATTTCAATATTTTTACTTGAAAAAAATTGGGGCACTTCCTGAAATGTCAAGTTTGAAGTCTGTATTTTTTGAGAATTTATTTCTTCATTTTAGTAAGAGGAAAAAATTGCTGAAAAAAATCGTACAGTTCAGCCCCGCTCTCCCTTATATATAAAAAAAATTATTTTGACCCAAACTTTATTTGAATGTTATGTAAAGTCAGCGTGTAGTTTAGCCGCAAGAAATCGAACAGTTCAGCCCCAGGAGTAGCTGAAAATTCAAAGAAACGTAAAAATGATCAGAGTTAATATGTCGATCCGGTAAAAAAGGACAATATAATTAATGCCGATACTAAAGAACTGGCCAATTTTCAGATTGCTAGACATTAGCTGAAAAAAGTAATCGCTACTTTTGCAAGGTAATATCAATTTTTTCGTTTTAAAATTTTGTTTTGCAGTGGAATTCGAGGGTGATAGTACAATTATGCCTATTATGTTTAAGAAACACATTAAACTTATTACCATAAAAATAATCGCGTCGACCAGTTCAGCCCCCGTACAGTTCGGCCCCGCTCTCCCCTATATCTAATAAATCTGAAGATATGTCTGTCTAAAGAAGGCCCCATTTTAAACTTGTTCCCACGATCGCGTCAGTTTAAAATGACAAACAAAAAATTTAAATATATTCTTAAAATGTACATTTCTGGCTATCGTATAAACCTCGAGTTTAAAAAAATATTGAAAAAAAAATGGCATCCATTTTACTATTTTTTAATTCTTTTTTTACAATTTTTACGTCTTAAAAAATAGTAAAATGGATGCCATTTACTCACATATCAGTTTGATAATGAAATATTGAGTTAATTAAGCAGCTTATGATTAATATTTTTTTCCGAACAGCTTACAGCCGTTTGTCTAATTTTATATTATTTTTTCAAACTTAATTAATTTTTTAGTTTTATTCGAAAAAATTGAGATGAAATTTTAGATTTAAATTCTTATACTTAATATTTAAACTTTTCTAAAGGGAATTAAATATTTCGTCAAAATTTTATCTGGTTAAACATGTGAGATGAATTTAAATGTTAGCGCGCGTGTTGGTTCTATTGGGCCATAGTCAATTGGTCCCCCAACGAACCAATCACTGGACCGCTTTCAAAGGGCCAGTGTTTTTAAGTGGCTCCTTTCTCCGCCGCAGCGGTATGATGTAGTAGTAGTAGTAGTAGTACATAGAGAGAGAGAGAGAGAAAGAGAGAGAGAGAGAGAGAGAGAGAGAGAGAGTGAGAAAGAGAGAGAGGAAGAGAGAGAAAGAGCAGGATGTCTGTATACTATACGTACCGTGGAGCAACGAAAAACCGGCTAGTAGCAGTCGAGCCATCTGCTTGCTTGCACCTCGTGCGACCGTTACACGACGCGTTCTCGGGCGTTCGAGCGTTGGTGTGTATGTATGTGCCTCTTAGTGAACGTTTGACCGCGCCAGTGCTCGCTTTGTTTTCATCTTGATTATTTATTGCGACGAGACTGCACGGTGAACGGTGTTTTGAGTATTCAGAATTCAAGATGTCTTAGCTTGTAAAATCTAACATTTCTTGATTTAATAAATCTTCACTTTATTTTACTTTCTTTTTTATATCTAAGTATCTGCCAGTGATGAATTTGTTGTTGATTGATACAAATAATACAGTTTATTATTTGTAAATTGTTTTAATAGTGTTCTACTTTGAGGTTAAGTGATCAAGTTGTTTACATGCACACTTTTAGTATTGTGTTGTTTTTAATGTGTACGGCAAGTTAATTTACTCAACCAGTGTGAAGTTCATTTAAATTATAAATCGACGCAACCGAATAGCTGCACCAATTACTGCTCATCAATCGGTAAGATATTTATAAATTAATAAATTAATAGCTGTAATTATAACTTCGAAATGATTAAATATTTAATAGTAAATTTTTTGCTAAAAATAACAATGCACATAAAAAATAAAAAAGTAGTTTTTAACATGTTTAGTAGTCTGTAATGCAATTGTTTTAAAAAAATCTTTTTATCTAATATGCTTTTAAATTGCAATTAAACATTTTTTATAAAACAAATGTTTGTTTATTTATTTGATATTTTATAAGCGTATTATTTACTGGCGTTTTCATTCAATTGTTCCGATAAATGATAAAAAAGATTTTACATTTTAAAATTTATTTTGTAATAATGCGTTTTCAAGCATTGTATTTTTCACTCAATTATTTTAAACTCGATGATGATTTCGTTGCATAAAAATAATCTCAGTCATGATCATCATACAACATTGATTCAAAAGTTATAGTAAAACAAAAATAAAACTATTAAAATACTTCGAATCGATGTTGTATGATAATCATGATTAAGATTATTTTTTTACGATAAAGTTATCTTCAAGTTTTGAAAAAAAAAAATGCAGTAAAAAACGCGGTTGTTGAAAACAAATTAGATTTAAAAAAATTTTAAAGATATACAAATCTTTTTTATTGTTTATCAGAAAATATTAATGAAAACGTCAGTAATATTTATATGTTTGTAATATGAAAATTATGCTCATGAAATATCAAATAAATATCTCATGGATATAAAATATTTAATCGTAGTTTAAATAAAACTTTTACAGTAAAAATTCATATCTGTTATAAAAAAATGTTTAAAAGCTGCTTGTGATCTCGTCCTCCGCGCACTCGTTTAGAAAACAACACTAAAAATATTTGCGTAAAATTATTTTCAACTCGTGTGGATCGTCATCCAAAATCTAAGATTCGTAAACTGTTTTTGCGCACTAATTTCGAAAATACCTATAATTTTTTAAGACTTATTATATAAAAATAAAAAAATAAAAGTCATACTCTTAATCAAGAACGTTATAGCGTTATTGATATCAAAATACACATTAAAATGTAGAAAAGATAATTAAGTAATATTTACTAACAAGGGGGGTTGCGGTCTTTGGGAGCTGAATTTGGCCCAAACTTTGGGAAAAAGTTGATTACTATTTATACAAAAAAAGTGTCAAAAGATTTTATTGAATATGCCTTCCTGTCAGAAATACAGGGTTTTAAACGTGCAATATTATTTTTTTACGTAGTGCTTGTTTCGACTGTACCACAAATAGTTTTTTTACCATATATTTTATATATTTAGCAAAAGCTGACAAAATTACATCTCATTTAATATATTATATGTTTGTAAAATAATGATTTAAACAAAAGTTATAGCATATTGAAAATAATGATCATTTCTTACATGTTCCTAGATGTGTGTAAGAAATCATGTTTAAAATCATTAGATTTGACTTATTATATTTTTTATTAATACTTTATCAACATATAACTTATCAAATTAAAGGTAATTTTCTCAGTTTTTTTTATAGATTTCAATAACGCATCTGTCACAACAACTGTTTGTGGTACAATCGAAAGTATCACTGCATCGAAAAATAATATTACACGTATAAAACCCTGTATTTCTGACAGGAAGACCTATTCAATAAAATTCTTCAATACTTTTTTTATTTAAATAGCAAGCAACTTTTTCCCAACGTTTGGACCAAATCTAGCTCCCAAAGATCGCAACCTTCCCTTGTTAGTACAAAATTATTACCCTTAAAAATTAAAATTTATACGTCTCTATCCGTAAATTCGAATTATTATAAAACAAAAAAAAAAAGGAAATTAATTGTCAGAAAGAGTGTATAGTATGAGCTATTACAGTTATCCTATTAAATAAAAATAAAAAATAAAAATTTTATTACATTTGCTTTACGTTTTATTAAAAAATTATGTTTAAAATGCCTCGATAAATTAACTTAAAAACAAAGCATGGCATACCCAAAGAATAGAGTGTGCAAGTAATGACTGGAGTATAATAGGTAAGAAGCAATTGCGGGAGGCTAATTAGTCGAGTTGTATTTTTCCGGTGCGCGCAGCCTGCTGGAGAAGGATGCAGGGGAAGAAGAAGGAGGAGGAAGAGAAAGAGGCAAGAGGGTACTCAGTCTCACGTTGCCGTAGCAGTAGCAGCAGCAACAGCAGTTCGTCACTCAACCACAACCGGCGATCAGCAATAACCAGATCCGGATCCGCAGCGTGCGAGGAGCTCGCCAAGCTGGAGAGCGACTTGAAAAAAGCCTACATGCTAAAGGCCCTCGAGGCCCAGCTGGCGGAGCAGACAGCGGCTCGGCTCTCGGAGGCCACACGCACTCGTGCCGGAGACGAGCTCGCCCTGGAGTGCGCCGCGGCGGAAGTCGCGGAGCAGCAGCAGCTCGAGCGCTCGGAGCGGACACGGCGGGCGGAAGAGTTACGCCGCGAGCTGGACCGTCAGCTGGAGGAACGACGCGCAGAGCTGCGCCGGATTGGCGAAGAGGAGCGCCAGGAGCGCGTGCTGCTGCACGAGCTTGACTACCTGCGGGAAGAGCGCGAACGCCGGGAGCGCGCCCGACAGCGCGAGGAGCTAGCGGATCAGCTAGCTCTCGAGGGTCTTCTGCAGCGCGAGATCCGCGAGGTGGCGCGCAGTCGGCTGAAGCTGCTGGAGCAGGTAGAGGCCGAGGCTGATCGCCGGCACCAGATGGAGCTAGAAGCGAGAGCGGAGCGGCTGCGGGACGAGCGTGCGGAGGCAGAGGCGCAGCGGGAGCAGTTGATCGGGAGGGCCGCGGAGCTGCTCGCGGAGCTATACGCAGGGGAGCGGGCTCGACGGACAGAGCGAGAGAGGGCGCTTGGGGAGCTGCTGGCGGAGGAGGCACGTCGGGAAGCCGAGCTGGAGGCGCGAGAGTCGGAGCTGCAACGCAGACGGGAGTGCCGGGAGCTCGCCGAGGAGCTGGCAGAGCAGATCCGGCTGGAGGAGGAGTGTCGCAGGCGATTCCTCGAACGGGAGCGCGCTTTTGCCGAGGCGGTGCTAACCGAGCTGCGGGCCTCCGAGCAGCTGGAGCGGCTGAGCGCGGAGGCCCGCAGGCGCCGGGGCCTGGAACACCGGGCGGATTTGGAGCGGCTGATGCGGGAACGAGAGCGCGCCCGTGCTGAGGCTTTGGCTAAGCTTCGGCTTGAGCTGGAGGATGCATGTCGCCGGGAAGCGGAAGAGCGGGAGGCTGCAAAGGAAGCGAGGATGCGGCTGTTGGAGCAGCACGTTGAGCACGTGGCTGACTTTATGGTGGATGGTCTGCGGCTTAGTACCGAGGAGCGAGGCCTCGTCGAGGCATCCCGTGCTAACCGCTGAGAGTGTTATAGTTATTCTAAAGGTTTTTTATGCATTTGTAAAAAAAAGAGAGGGTAAGGCAGTGATAGACACTTAAATGTATTTCACGTCGCAAGTCTGGTTGATACTTTTTTTCAACTATGTAGATATTTTGGAATATTCGTTTTTATTTGTTGATTATCAGCGGATACCGAGCTATTGGCTTTTCTCTGTCTCAATGACTTTGGAAATCAATTGAATCACCGTTTGTTTACCTGTGTGCTTTGATGTTTTCTGTACATGCTACCTTAATCGCTAGTAAATAAGCCGTTTGCTAGTTGATTAATTATTTTGTGCGAATCAGAAAATAGACCCCGCTGTCGCGTTAATTAATAAGTAAAATAAGCGGCAGTAATCGATCTGTTTTATATTGAATAATGACTACGATTCGAGCAAATATAAAGACGCTTAATAAAAGTTCAAATTTCAAACGTGAGGTTATGAAAGTAAACTTGGCACTTTCCTCGTATACATATCTTGATCGATTTCTCAAAATTGATAAAGTTATTTTCGACGATATTTGATTAGTTTGCATAGTTCGCTAACCAAGCAAACTTTCTGTCGAACAAAAGTTTGACTCTCATCGCGTGTATGCAGGATATATATTCTGGATAACGATCGTAATGTATATCGCTCGTGTCAATTAAAATGCCGTAATTGGCCTTTATTAATGTCGACGCTAATGAAAGTTGAACTCGGTTTTCTCTACGCATTCGGCATTATTAATTTGCACAAAGTTTAATTTATAGAGTAGAAAAGTTGATCAGGTGTAAATAACTTTAAATATTCGTCGATATTTATAAAGTAACTTTTTTTTTATTCTTAATGCTAAAAATGTCTTGTTTATGTAAATTCATCTGCTATTCCATAACTTTGCGTGAAAGTTATGTTTTTATTACGTATAAAATAGATTTAAATTTAGCATTGTAACGATACAAGTAATGCAATAAAAATTATCTTTTAATGTTCACACTACTTTTCCGACTATATTTTTTTATGAAATTGTTTGACCTGCCACCCTCGATAGATATAATAATGAATTTCCAGTCAAAGAGTTTAAAACATCATTGGGTTTAGATATGCCTTTTAGCATATCACCTGTCGACAGCTGCTGTTGCAGTATAGGTTGAATTAAACGGACTTCGCATTCAGGAATAAAGAATCGAATTAATCGAATGAAAATACTGGAAAAATTTTCAAAGCAGATTTTGTATATCGCTTTGAAGATAATACCTTTGAAGATGGATATAAGCATATTGACCGAGTTTTTCGCGAATCGAGAAAACGCAGTTGAATGTTATTCAACCGCTTTATAGAATGAAAATAAAAAATATTTATCATCCGATAATATTTAACTGAACGATGCAGGACTAAAAGGATAATTGCAGAAATTTTCGAATAAAATTTTATTATAAAAATGCTGTTATTATACAATTAATTAATATCATATCGTGTTCTTAAATTTAACATCAGAATCACTAATAATAATAATTAATTCATCGATCAGAAAATGTAATATGCAGAAACAATTAAGGGATTGAAAAAAAAAGTGGTGCCTATATATAAAAGTAATTTTCGACTTCTAACTCAACTCCTACATAAATTCCAAAGGATAATGTACCAAAAAACATTATTGTTTCGATGACTCTTCGTCGAATGTACAAATACTTCAGCGTACCATACCAATTAGCCGTCCCTTTAAACACCTTCATTCCATCGGGCCGACCTTTTTCCGCTAAACATAAACATTTGTCTCGGGTAAATACGTCATCCGGAAGATTTTGCGGTAAGGCGCGCGGTTGAAAAGAAAGAAAGGAAGCAAGATTGAAAGAAAGAAAGAGAAAAAAAAAGTAAATCGATTCCGCGGAAGCGTCTGATGAGCGCGCGTTTCCGCCTGCAAGCTATAGTCAATTTGAACAGCGGGGCAAGGGATAGGGGTGGGAAAGGGTCACGCCCAGAAACCGGTTGGCTGAGCAGGCTGAGCGAGTACCTACACGTGTGTGTTATACATATCTGTAAGTATAGAAAGCTTCCGAGTCGAGTTAAAAAATGACTGCATCAAAGGCTTTTTTCGAGTCCCTGCAGCGATCACCGCATCATGATCGTATAGGAAGGCTTCCGGCTGTGTGTGTGCGTGTGTGCGCGAGTGTGTGTGTGTGTGTGTGTGTGTGTGTGTGTGTGTGTGTGTGTGTGTGTGTGTGTGTGTGTGTGTGTGTGAGGCTAATACATAGCACGAGAGCTGATCCCCTTATACCTGCGTGCGCAACTGCACTTTTTGATGCTATACACAAACGTATTATATGTATCATATAGGTATGTTACAATAAAGCGACAGCAGCGATTCCGAATCTGCATTGGCTGGCTGACTTTTGTGGGAATTAATCGGAAAGTATATTACAGCTACTCATATAAAAGAACTGGGAGGGGAGCTTGAGAGATGGAGGCAGAAAAGACTAAAGAGAACGAACATACAAGAGGGAGGATGTAAGAAGGGAAAAAAGAGAGAGAAAGATAAATGCAATATACAGTAGATGTATGTACGATAGGGGCACGCATGCATTGGCACACACACACATATATATATATATATATATATATATATATATATATATATATATATATATATATATATATCAATAAAATAGACTGCTGATGATGGGCAATCTCTCATCTGTTCTCCACAGCCTATATGACGCCCTTATCCGAATCCACCTCCATATCTGCATCCGCCTTACTTTCTTGCTTACTTGCTTACTTATTATTCCCTCTTGTCATTATCCAAATTACGACTTGGCTACTATTATTTTTGATGCTTATTTCTCGTTTTTTATCCTTTTTTTTCTTCTACTTTCTTTATTCAATCAATCAAATTTTTATTGTTTTCGTTTTTGAACGTACCCAGTGCGATATCACGCGCAGGTTCTTTTGGGTCCCCTCCCCCCCCCCCCCCCCATAGCGTATACAATCACAACCAGTAATTCTGGATCCTGCCCCCATGTGATTTCTTGTTGATTGGCTCTGTTGTCATAAAGTAGACGCTGAGCTATTTCTGCGATTAGCTTTTAATGTAAAATGTATTCTTTTTTGTTTTGTGACCTTGAAATACGATTATGTTGCGCTGATAATGAGACAATTAAAAAAGTGATTAGGGGAGACCGGGGTGAGATTACAATTATTTTTTCTCTCGTCTGTAACTATTTTTATTTTCAACATTTTTATTCCGGACAAAAAGGGTTGCAGGTACAAAATCCATTTTGTCCCGATTACCTAAATGCAATAGTTTAGTTTTAAACTTAAAATAAGTAAAAAAAGTGGAATTTTGTCCGGGACGAAATTGAAATTGCTTAAAACAATTCTAATATTAAATTCGAAGCATAAATCTTAATAGTACTTTTAAATTACAGTATATAACAAAAATTTTAAGCTCTAGCTGATCATTTTAAATGCTTTTGTTCACGAGTTATGGACATTACATCAATATTCACATCAATTTCTACATAAATTTATTAAAAGTTTTTTAATCGTAACTTTAATTTTATGAAAATAAAATGTATTATATAACCAATCAAATTAAAGGCCTTAGACTCAGCTACATAATAAGCCCTAGATAGTTAAAAAAGCTTGTCTAGATTCAAAGTTACAGAGAATTGAAGTAACAAGCTATTTTTCATACGATTCTACATGCTATTTATTACAATAGCCATGTATTCGAGAAATTATTATCAATTTTAAACGCTATTTTTTAGTTGAATTTCAATTTTCTATAACTTTGGATCTAGACAAGCTTTTTTTAGCACAAATTAAAGCTTATTTCAAGTACTTTATTTTGAATATATTTTTGTATCATTTTTAACTTTTTGTTATTTCACAACCCTCATGAAAACTATTTCAATTTCACCCCAGCAAAAATTGTAATTTCGCCCTGGGTAATTAATATAAATTTTTTTAAATGGTCATATCTCAGGTATAAATTTTTTAAAATGGTCATATCTCAGGGAGGGAAAAAGCTGGAGAGACCGTCAGGGGCGCAAAAAATACTCGTAATAAGTAGTACTTAAAGCTGTTCTATCGCGCAAAACCCGCAATGCATACCAAAAAAATGAGAAAAGCTTAAATATGAAAAAAAAGTTTTTATGAAAAAATTTTGAAAATCGAAAAGTGGCTTTAAAAAGTAGAGTATGTTGCCAATATAGTCTATACTAGAAACATTAAACCACTGCAAGGACTACAACAAAAGCCCCAAGTTTCATCTAATTCAATTAATCTCAAAATTACAATCTCGTCCTGTTGCAATCTTGCCCCGGTCTCCCCTATTAGGTATATAATTTTTTTTTGGATAAATTAATGATACCTACTTCATTATAATTATGCATTTGAAAAATTTAATAGTAGAAAATAAATTTTCAATGTACAATGCATGTTCATCTATAATTTACTTACTATAATTCTTAAATTTTTTGTAAAAAGGCTTTAGGGCATGCTTAAGTCATATTATAATCCCATAGTTACGCACAATTGTCGATGCTGCATTTTTTTTAAACGTTGTCTCAATTGTTGCACATTCTACAAGTAATGTAGACTGTGTGTTCACAAAAATATTAAACAATATTGAATCAGACGTAAGAATCTATATTTATACAGAGCCATATCCCCTCGAAATTCATAAATAAAAATAATGTGGATAATAAAAACAGAAGAAGAAGAAGAAAATAAAATCATATGATAAATTTTTATAATCATTTTTATTTATTTAGTTTTTATTCTTTCCAACGAAAAAAAATACATCTTGTTTCTAATGAACATATATATAGGGGCGCATATGTACACTAAGCCAGTCACCACTTTCTGTGGGAGGCAGGGTGAATAAATTACGCGTCATGAATCAGTTATGAAAGAAAAATCTTCTGCTTACTACGCGCCTTAGAGTAGCTTATCCTGCTGCTGGAGGTTCTCTGACATCAACATAATGCGGTACTGCCTATAGTTGTTTTCCCTGTTGACTGCCTTTGAAATAGAGACCCTGTGTGTAGGTATGTGTTTACTATATTGACTTCAATAAATGTGACCGTAGTAGGGCTGCAGGCATACACAGCAACGAATTTTTTTTTTAGAGCTTCAAAAAGAATATTCACAGCTTTTTTTAAGCTACCATGATTTTACTTATAAAATGAAATTAATTTTAAAACATTTTTAAATTTTAATATTTAGTGATAGTAATAACGTTGTTAAATTATAAATTTGATGAATCGTTTATTTTTCTTATTTATATACCTTGAAAATATTTTAATTTGTGCTTTCAAAAATTGACTGTTAAATTATAATGAATTAAATAATATTTTCAAAATATTATCATGACTATTATTGCAATTTACTGTTTCAATAATTGAAGAAAGTTTTCAGAATTGTTTAAGCTATTTTATTTGAAATAAACTAGCCCACATCAATTCAGTTTAACTACATAAAATTGACTTATTTTGAATTCGTCAATTAATGTGTATTATTAACTTAATGAAATGATAATTAAGTTTTTGTTTAAAAATTTAATGAATTAAACATTCTCAATTAATATTTGAATTTGAGCTATACCTATTTATATTAAATGTAAGAGTTAGTAAAATTATAAGAGTAGATAATAATTTTAACAAAAAAAAAAAGAAAAAATTGACAAATTGAATACATGAAGTAGAAAAATGTTTGTCTATAAAGCAGTAGAAGAATGTATTTTGACGGAATACACATAGGACAGAGAATCAGAGAATAGTATAATCGTACAGCAAACTTTTCTATACAAATATTGAGCTATATGCGACAGATCCATTAATAAGCGTCCAAAAAAAAAAAAAACATGTATATAGGTAGTATAATAGTGAATCTATATGGAGGGCAGCAACAGCAGCAGCACTCTATGAAGAATCCCGCTGTCACAGCTGCGGCGAGATCGCTTCGAAAATATGACCGAGTATAGAGAGTGAGGGGCACGCACGACTCGCTTTGCTGGGGATATATATGCTCACACATTAAACGGTGATAGATCATTTTGTGCCATGCCAGTCTCATTTTTCTCTCTCCCTCTCTGCATACAATACACGAACGCATCGCGTCAGAGTTCACTGCAATGTAGCGTGAGCGCGCGCGAGCGAGTGTGTGACTCCCCTCGGTTCCTCTAATTTATGATTTGCAATATAAATACTTATAGTTGACGACGACCTCGATGTCGCTTAACTTGACAGCTCTCGGATCATTTGTTCCCGATGCTACGCCATTTCTGCCGTCATATCCCTCCCCCCCTACCTCCTCTCTTCCCTTCTGTCTTTTTCATTCCGATGCTTTTACGCTTCGCTGCTCTCTTTTTATGACGTAACGCAACAATAATTTTATCGATTTCTTTTTCTTTTTCTTTTTTTCCAATTTTCGATTTTCGTTTTTCTTTTCTCATATTTTCATTTATTCAAATCTCTTCTGGATAATTATTCTTTTTATATACTATAGTCGTTTTTTTACTTACAATTCTTGAAACTGCATAAAGTATAGGGGAGAGTGGGGACTGAAATACATGATGCGATGCTTTTTATGTGAATATAGATTTAACTTATTTATTAAACGTAGTAGGCATAATTGTACTAGCACTTTTTCGAGTTTGTAAAATTATAGCGATACCTTTTTTTAGTTACTTTTAATTTATTTATTTTCACAAAAGATTAATTATTTTACGTGAAATATAGACTTTTATTGAAAATTAAAATGAAAAGTTTTAAAAATTATCAGTTAAATTTAATATAAATAATCTATTTAGAATTTATGTGAGCCTTAGAAATTTCATATTTGAATTTTCATAATATGAATCGTCAATATTTTGAAGAGAAATTTTACAATAATTTTAAATAAATAAATGTATTACAAGAAAAAAAATGTAATTTAAAAAAAAAAAATTTAATTTACAATATAAAACGTATAAATTTCATGAAGTAATAAAATTAACAATACTTTTTTTAACGCTTCTTTCATTCGACTGCCAGTGTCGATGATTAAATTGTCGTAACTGGCACTCCCTTGTCACAGCAATATATATGTACCCATTGTAAACGTTAAATCACATGAGCTCCTGACGTAACTAGTCATTAAAAAAAGAAAAAAAAAAATGAAAATTACAAGCGAATTGAGGGTTTCATTTTCGCTATCGGTATGTACAGTCTAAGCAATTAGCTGCACCCCTGCGCAGCTTATTCTCGAATTCATTTAGCCGTCATCGGAAATGAAATTTTTACCGGGAGTAGGGTAGTCTCTGTTACATCACGTATATATACTCTCGTCACTGCGTTTACGCACTACTGGCACCAGAAACAGCAATTATTGCAGGCCACCCCTCCTGCTCCTGTAAATGCAGCGGCAGTATGGTTTTTGATCTTGTGCAACGGACGACTGGTTGCTGTGCGATACTTCATGAATTCAAGCTCTGCTAGCGCATAGACCGCCAAGAGAGAGAGAGAGAGAGAGAGAGAGAGAGAGAGAGAGAGAGAGAGAATTCAGTGCATCATATAATGTGCATCTGTCCGAGTGAAAACTCTCGCGATCGATGAAAACGAGCGCCAGCGTGACTGTGACTAATGGGCTCTCTCTCTCTCTCTCTCTCTCTCTCTCTCTCTCTCTCTCTCTCTCTCTCTCTCTCTCTCTCTCTCTCTCTCTCTCTCTCTCTTATTAAGATTTAACTACTCAATATTATTCTGCTTGTTTGATAATTCTTATATTAATTTGCTAATTTTTATTATTTATACTTACTGTATAAGCGCTTTAAATCTGATTGTTGTAAAATTTATTTTTGTTCTTTTGCATATCTATGCTATTTTGTAATTTTTTGCTAGTGGCCAGATGGGATAATAACTAACTCTCTCTCTCTCTCTCTCTCTCTCTCTCTCTCTCTCTCTCTCTCTCTCTCTCTCTCCCTCTCTCGGTGAAACCCACTCTATTCCCGAGACTGAACCGACACGTTAGGATGGTGGCGAATATGCAGCTCCCAATGCAGCTCCATCGATCAACAAAGCTAAGCAATTTTGTGCGCGGTTGGTAACCGGATGGATGACCTCTGGCCCAATCTCGCCTCTGTGGCTTTGGGTATCGGTTAGTTGGCTTTTTTTCGAGGGGCTACGCACTCGAAAATCACATTGAGATTTTTTTGACTTTTTGAGACTTTTTTGTGACTTTTCGTGACTTTTCGTGACTTTTTGTGACTTTTTCGTGACTTTTCTGACTTTTTTGAGTGCGTAGCCCCTCGCTTTTGTCTGCCATAACAACGTGAGCGGGAGGTGTGCAGGAGTTCGAGCTGGGCGTCCAGTCAGAACTCAGGCAATGCACCGGGTCATTCCGGGTCAGATTTTCCCACTAGGTTTTCCTTGGCTCACAGGTTATATCCTGGCCAAATGCGGAGTGGCTTCCCTTCTGTCCTCCCCCCCCCCTCCAAGATAGGAAAAAAGTGTAGATAGGTATAGGATGGGCATTAACCCTCACACATAGGTAGTAAGGGTGCCCCCGCGACTGGGACACACATAGGCTGTCGCGGAAGGTAGAAAAAAAAAACAGCAGCGGACTGGGCGAATAAAAAAAGAAAACTTTATAGTATCTATATGCTTGGTGACACCGGTCGGTGATGCCGGCAGCTGTTTTCATCCCTGTTATGCATATGCATACTGCTTCTGCTCCTGCAGGGCCTACAAAGTGGTAAAACATCGTGATCGGCTAAACGCGGCACCTAAAGCTTATATTCAACATTTTTTTTCTGATTGACATGATTTGTTACTGGATTAGTTGATTTTTTCTAATACTTTTTAAATAATTATTATTTAAGCGATTGAAACAATTAATAAAATCATATAGCTATATTTTATTTTTGCAAAATGCAGATTTACGAATAATTTGTTTATCCCAATCGTAGTTAATCTTCTGGGCATGGACTTTAATGGATTAATTTGAATTTTTAAGCTACATATATCTTTTAAATAATCAAATTACAACACAATTGACGACACTTTTATGACAAAAAATTGATAACTAAATAAATACAAAAAAACTAAAAAATAAATAACAGCACTTTTGTCTCTAAAAATGCCTTTTATCAGAAAAAAACCTTAATCTTTTTTTTTTTTTTTAATAAAATAATCACAATTCATAATATCTGGTTGTGAATTATTCGACATACGTAACCTTAAAATAATTTTAGTATTTTAACAATAACTTAGGATTCACATAACCTAAAAAAAAATAAAAAAATAAATTAAAGCTTTTCTTTCTCTCCAAAAGAATCATTTTGTCCGGAAAAAAATATTAATTTTTAACATGTTAAAAAAGCAAAAAACCAATTTCCCGAAAACTAAAAATGAAAAAAAAAACAATTAAAGATCGCTAAAAAAAAATTCTTTTATATTTTTTTTAAAATTCTTTAAAAAAAAACAAATCGAATCCACTTTGTCCGATCAAAATCGAATGATAGGAAAAACTTTTATGTTAAATTAAAAAAAACAGATAAGTACATTCATACACGAAAAAGTGGCTACACAAAATTTTTTTTCGAAAAAATAATGTATTTCGACTTTTTACATCATAAAAAACATTTTTAACAAACTTTATAAAAAAATATTTTCTGCACGATCACAAGGCTTCCTCTTCGAGGAAGCAAAATTGCATTATCTATATTAGCAAAAATTGCGTATTTTTCATATTTTTTCTCCCTGTGTTTTTCTAAATATTTTTAAAAAGGCTTATTTCAAGCTTTTTTCAATACATTTTGAAGCATTTTTTATTTTTTTTTAGAAGAAAAGTTACACTCATAAAAGAGAAAAATTATTGTTAATAATTAATTTCTACATGGATTTTGAATAGAATGCTTACACGTAAAATAAAAAATATAAATTAAATTTAATTTATATTTGTATGCACGTAAAATATATTCGTAAATATATTTATAAACATTCAAAAATTGTTTTAAACAATGATATTTAGAAAAAAAAATAATAAAACAAAGAGACTCAGTTCTATATACTGCAATTGAAAGGCTAATAAAAAAAAATTAGTAAAATCCATTAAGATATTCATTAACATTGTAAAAAGAAAAAAAAGGTTACTAATATCGATTAAGAAGGCCTTTAAAAGGAGGTTTCATTGAGTTAAGACAATTTTTGAATAAATCGAGTAAGCAAAAGAAAATATTTTTTCAAAAATTTGATGCCTACAACTTGAGACTTTTTTTCGATGCTCAAAATTTAACTTTGGACCCACAAAACAGACATTTTAAATGAACTTTAAATGAATATTAAAAGCCATAAATTTTATGGCTTTTTGATTAAAAAAATATTAGTTACTGATTGCAAAAAATATCATAATTAAATATTGTATTAATTCACAGTAGATTTATCCTGTGAAATAACAATTTAATAACCGTAAAAATTGCATTTAATTAAGCGTCTTTTTAATTTTATTCTTTATATATTTATATTCATTATATTATACCTTAAACGTCAAATGTACGTAAAAGTGTTTACATAATAAAGTATTTTGTTAAACTTTTCATTGCCAATATTATTACACATAGTAGTGACGTTAAATACAAAATTGATAAATTGGTCATTTTCTTGTAAATACCATCATCACGTTTTTTTTAGTATTTTAGCTTATTTTGCTTCCCCATTTCATATCTTTCAAATTTGTATTAGTTTCGCATTTGAACTTGATTTCTAATGTTAAAAACAACCAATCTAACCTAGTTAACCTTCAAAATAATAACTTTTACAGTGGGGCAAAATTACGACTAAAAGGTTGCCATTATTTTGAAAATAGATCATATAGAACGAAAGTAATAGAAAAATAAATATGAAAAAATGTGAATCATTTGTAATAATTAGTTTGTGTTTTCATAATTTGTTTTCTCTCTAACTTGAGTCTTAAAAAAAATTTTTGGTCGCTTAAAAATTCAAATTAAAACTTCATTTTAAATTGTTTTTCTATCTTCGTTAGGAAAAAGATTACAGGTAATAAAGCGTGAAAAAATGAAGATTAAGTTTTTGATGATTTTTAATATAAAAACTCAAGTGGCCTAAAAAAGTGCGTCACATCAATCTTTTAAGCTGATATCTAAACTATATGTGTTAGTGTGCGCGTGCACGTGTTTCCACGTTTGTGTGTACATGTGTTTTTACAACAACCATGTATTACTGTTATTGTTGTTTTATATCCACTGTAGCTTACTCTGACTTTTCTTCCCATTTCTTTATTTTTTTTCTACCTCCACACTCACCCTTCATATTCTGTTGGTGTACACACCCATGTATGGTTTCTGTTCTTTTTATTACCTGCGCATACTGTACAACCGCGGCAACTTTTTTCTTTGCCTGTCTCCTTCTTCTTCTAATCTGTGCCACTCCATGATATACTTTTGTCTTCCAACTCTCACTTGTTCGCTTGAGCTTGCTAAAATAATGTACTTACTTACCAGTCAACGTCAACCAAGCCTTGATGAAGCCAATTTCAATACAGAGTTCTATTAAAGTTTTTTTTAATCTTTAATTTATAATCAATCTTTTTATTAGAAACATTTTAAAATTTTGAATATTTCAAAAAATTTCTGACAAAATTTGATAATAAAAAAAATTTATTGATACACACCAAACATGAAATAAATTTTACTAATAAATACAAACCATGTGTGTTCGTAAAGAGAGGAGTAAGGTTTAGAATTCCTATCATAAAGTTTTGATGAGTCTGTTTCATTTCAGTCAACTGCATAAGCCACAATACTAAGTTATCTTTTAAAACTTTAGCAAAATTGAAAGAATAAAAATGGAGCTATGAGGCTTTAAAAAAAAAGAAAAGTTATAAGTTTCCACAAACTTGGCATCTACAGAAAATTTATTTTCATTTTATAAGAAACTTTGTCTAAAATAATTATTTCTCATTTTAAATAAACTAATCATAATTTATCACACAATTTAGTTAAATCTTATTTAGTGCAGTGTAAAGAAAAAAGACAATACTTGCAGCGATATTGATTGGTTATTTACTGTTTTTTTATTCTTTCTCAATGTTTGGATTGTCAAAATTGCCTGAATTACAAGTACACACAACTTCAACAGTTTGGAGATCTCGATATTGACATTAAATTATTATAACTTTTCAAATAATCTTCAGCAAGTAATTGATAATCGTGCTTGATTTTAGCCAATTGTTGCACTACTGAAATTCTATCGATTTTATTATAGCATAATTTCATAAATATTGCTGTCACGTAATAGCACATAAATAATTCTAAAAAATACTTTTAAAACTAGTAGAGTCTCAAATAAAAAAGTGTAAAATTCATGCAAAAATAGCTTTAAATTTCTAATAAATAACCTAAGTACCTATATATATAAATGTCCCTTTATATTATTCAGTTTAAAAAGCTTTCGCATAATCCCTTTTATTTTTCTCCGAGCTTACAAATCAAGGTGAAAAACAAATCTTGAAAAATTCGTGAAGATTTCCTCTTGCAAGAGAGATAGCTCGAAACTCCTCATGTGCATAAAAGGAGTGGAGTGGAAGGCAGCCGGGGAAGGGAGTACGCAGAGGGATTGTCTAGCTCGACACAATT
>JAPYZE010006256.1:0-10592 GCA_030522805.1 Leptomastidea abnormis | reverse complement strand
TTTTTAATACTTTTGATTAATATTTAGGAAGTTATTAAATTCTGGCTAGGTAAGGGTATTGATGGTTTTCGAGTAGATGCCATTCCCCACGTTTTTGAAAGGGATGATTTACCTGATGAACCAAAATCTGGTGATCCTAATGCTAAAGATGATGAATATGCTTCTTTGAACCATATTTACACAAAAGATGACAATCGTACCTATGATTTAATTCAAAGTTGGAGACGAGTACTGGACGAGTGGGCAGATAGTCATAATGACGATGAAAAGGTTCAAAAAATAAGCTTGAATTAAATTTACTATTTTGTTGAATAATTTCTTATCTCAATTCAATTTTAATGAATTACAGGTTATATTAACCGAAGCTTACACAAGCCTTGAAATGACTACAAAATATTATCATTATGGATCTCACGTCCCTTTTAATTTCAATTTCATTATGGACGTTGATAAAAATTCGAAACCTGCTGATTTTAAAAAAGTCATTGACGACTGGATAGCCAGGGTACCTTCGGGTAACGTGTCTAACTGGGTGGTGAGTCCAAATTACTAGTAGCCATATAAAAATAGAAGATTTAATGCTTATAATATAAAAAAAAAATTATTTAGATGGGCAACCACGATCGTAACCGCACAGCTACGCGATATCCTGGTAGAGCTGATCAAATGACAATGTTGGCAATGATACTCCCTGGTATAGCGGTTACATACAATGGTGAAGAAATTGGTATGGAGTCTAAGCTTGATATTAGTTGGAAAGAGACAACAGATCCACAGGCTTGCGTTGCTGGCAAGGAAAATTACAAATATAAATCACGCGATGTTTGCAGAACACCTTTTCAGTGGGATGATTCAATTAATGCTGGTTAGTCTTTTTTAATGGATTTTGTTAACTTTTTTTTTCGCATAAATACTAACAGACTTTATTTTTTAATTAATTCAAAATCAAGGTTTCAATTTGGGTTACAAAACATGGCTACCAGTTCATGAAAATTACCAAAAACTAAATTTGGAAGCTCAAAAGAAAGATCCAAAATCACATTACAATATTTATAAAAGTTTGACAAGTTTAAGAAATACTTCGGAAACTTTGAAAGTGGGAACTTTGGAAACGGAAGTATTAAATGATAACAACGTGTTGGCAGTTGTTAGAAAAACGTCATCACAAAGTGTTATTCTTCTGATCAATTTTAATGATGCTCAAGAACAAGAAGTTAATATTGCTAAATTTTTACCATTAAAAGATTCTACAACTGACGTTAAAACATTCGTAGCTAGCGTAGGATCAAATATTGAATGGAATAAGTAAGTCTTATTATTTCAATTAAATGACACTAAAAAATGATATTTCCTAATAATTATTGTAAATTAAATTTTTCTATTACAGCAAGACAACAAAGGCTGACACAATAAGTCTTCCTGGAAAAGCATCTGTGATTCTAATAGGAAATGCTGGAGCAATGTTATTGATACCGATTAAATTAATATTTGGAATAGTTTCATTAGTTTTGTTTAGACAATTGTAAAAATATAAAATTTTTAATATAATGTTAATGTAAGGATTTTTAATTTTGTAATTTATTTTCTGTCATTAAGTACACGTTTTGTTAAAATTTGATTAACTTTTAAAAAATAGTTGCATTTTAACTGTTTTGCCTTTTTTAATAAGTATGAGATTTAATGTAAAGTAAGTTTGATTTTTACATAAAGCAATTTAAGCTTGGATGAAGAAAAAATGATACGCGCAATATGAAATAATTAAAGGATTAAACGTACCACAACGAAATAATTTCTTTTAAAATCGTATCGACTCCAAACAGTTAAGTATGTAATTAAATCACAGTCTCTATCGTCCTCTCAAGTATTTATTGTTGAACTTACCTGTAACAAATAAAAGAAACAACATGATTAGTAATTTTATTAGGTGTAATATTGATATGATATATAAAAAACAATTCAAAGATTTAATTAATAAAATTACAACTTTAATTTGATTATCTCTAAACGTATAAAAAAAGTTTATTTTTTTTAAGCAGTGCCATTATTTGTCACGGTGTACTTTTGCCTAATATTCAAGTAAAAGAAATTTCCAAGAACACATTGGCTTGAAAAATGAAATAGTAAAGGAAAGTTGACATCAAGCAAACGTAACGTCGATGACGTTTCGTTGAACGTATGCATGCGAAAATTTTGCGCTAGAACAATTCCATCAGCACACCCTTTATACACTTCTGTTTTCTTTTCTACGAAAAAAAGCTCTGCAGAGCTTTACCTCGGTGGAAAAATCTATTCTTTCGCTAGCAAACTTGCTTTGTTTTACGCCATCACGTCTTACCTCTACAAAAATATACCTGCTCTTTCAACTTCCCTTTTCTGATCCTTAAAGCACATTGAATTTCGTTGAAATAGTAGCATAGGAAAAATTGTCGATTTTCATCTTTTCACCGCTGTTGCGAATATAAGCGATAAACACTCTCGAGCTAAGGTATTTTTCTCGGTGGCAGGAAATATACTACCTTAAAATTCTACATTTTATCCTTTTTTCCTTTACATTTCTTTATTCTCTTCTATACTTTTTCCATACCTTAAACCCCATTTTTCCCCCTTTTTTTTTTCATCTTTTACACTTTCATATTCTGTACTTTTTTTTTGTCATCTAACGGAGAGACACGCAATGTCGTAAAGCGCATTCCAAAAAGCTCTACAAGCCACATTTCCGCAGGGTAAATCCAATTTTCGTTCCACAATTTCATTGGTTTTCGACGCTACGACACACTCTGAGGCTTCCCTCTATACGTGCATTGCTCTGTATACTTCTATGCGAACCAAGTGGAAAGGCGTGAGAGACGACATATAGTATGGAATCTGGAATGTCATGATGGTGTATGTGTGTGTATGTGTGCGTGTGTGTGTGTGTGTGTGTGTGTGTGGCTAAAGTTAAAATTCCGTAGGAGAACTTTTGATGTATGTACATATAGAATTTAACTCTCCTTATGCTTTTTGAAAATTGTTCTTTAATTATTTATTTTTTATTTTTATTAGTATATAATAAAAATCCTTTTATTACCCATAAGTCATTCGTATATTACGTGTCTTTATCATATTTTCCTTTAAAAAGAATATAGTTGCTCATACAAAAAATTTAATTTTTCAATATAACAAAAAAACAAGAAATAATAAGAAAAAAAGAAGAAGAAAAAAGAAAAGACTTTATCAAGCTCGATTAAACCACACGTCCTCTTCCAAATCATCAAAGAAAAAACTTAATAAAACTTTGAAATAAACAGCATATAACAAAGACGCGATATTTGACAAGTTATCGTCGCACTAATAAAAAGCGCCTTACGAGTAGCTACGCTACAGACTTTCATGCATAAACAGTCCACAGTTGTGTTATGTATACTATTATAAAGTGTATGACGAATTTCCTTAGTATGCGTATATTTTTTTCTCTTTCGCATCAGATCACAAGAAAAGAAAAAAAAAGAGTGAATGTATATACATGTACAAGAAAAGAAACGTGACTCGGAAATAGCACGGAAATTTGAAGACACGTGCGTGCGTGTATATATAGTATATGCGTCTTTTTTTTCTCTCTTTCCTTCTCGTTTGTCCCTAGGGAGAGAGACCTAAATTTTTGCAATTTTTATGATTACCGAGGGGAGAGAGAGAGAGGGAGAAAACCAGTGAGTTTGACCTCACTCTTGACGAAAGAAAGAGAGTAGCGCGTGCGTATATGTGTAAGAACGTTACGTTGTTTTTCGTGGAATAGAGGTGTTTTACGACTCCAGTGAGGCTGGTCTTCCGTATTTTATTTTTCTTCTTTTTTTTTTCTTCTTCCTCCTTTTTTTTCTGACCCCTCTTTACAAAAGTAGCTTTCGAGTGCAGAGGGGTGATGATCGTTTCCTTACCGTTCATCGAATGGAAAAAAAAAGAACGAAAATTACCCTTGGAAAGTTGGAGAATCCAAGTGTGAGTAGGCGATTTGTTTAACGTCGCAGTTCCTCATCTTTCTTTTGTATATATATGTCTGTATTACGAGCCGATTTTTTTTTGTCTCGGCTTCGCGACAAGGGGGGGGAGGGTATGCCGAGGGTGATAAAGACGAATTGGCGACGCGGATCGAATTTTAGTAGGGAGATAAAGAGGAGGAAAGAGAAGGATAGACGTATTATACTTGATCGCACCCCTGCTTTTCACATCTCCTTCCTTTTTTTCTTTTTTTCTCGTCCATCTTACGTTATGACTAGCAAGGCCTTTTTTGATTTTCATAGGATTTTATGGCTAATAAAACTTGCAGTATTTATGGATGGACTTTCGATCGAATACGTAAAATTTGTTGGAGAATATAATATACGCATATACATATTTTTTTCTCCCTTTTCATTCTTTACTTGAAGTTTAAGAGCGTAAAAATTTTGATCCTTTGTACATAAATGTAATATCTAAGACCGCCAAAACACTTTTAATAAAAAAGAAAAACAAATATATTTTTAAGAAAAAAAAAAGTAAACAGAATACAAGTGTTGGTTTAAAGTTTAAAGTGTATATTTATAAGGGTAAACATACAATTATTAAATCGATACGCGTTGATAAAATATCGATTATAATATCATAAATTTAAAAAAAAAAGAAAGAAAAAAAATTAAAAACATTATAATAATCAAGTTGATCAAGAGACAAAGATAAGTACATACTCTCAAACATTTCATCAATAATTCAAAACAATAAAGCAATGAAAATTTTATATCGAACACAATAGCAAAACTCTCTTTCTCTCTTGCGGGCGTTGAAATTGTGACGTCAGAACGAGCAATAGCAAAACGTTGTAGCTTCATTAAGCTAACAAGCAAACTAGTACGGAACGAAAGCTAAGAGATGAGGAGAAGGAGAAAAAGGAGGAGGAGGAGGAGGAAGAGGAGACCCACAAAACAACATTCTTTAACAGTTTTCTCTCTCTCTTTTTGCCGAGACGAGTCTCTTTAATCAATATTATATGTATGTATGTATGTATGTATGTATGTATGTATGTATGTATGTATGTATGTATAAGAAGGAAGTCCATGCAGTCTCGTACTTCTCTCGGATTTATAATGTATCCATATAACTAAACAATACCTAATTGGCTTCCAATATCTCTCGGTTAGAAAAGCGCAAAGAGAAAATGCACTACTCTCACACGGGTATAAGTCGATATATCTATAAAGAAAGGAGCTTCATAACGGATATAATCCAAAACAATATAGTATGTTACGTATGTGCTTAGAATACTAACAATGAGCTAACGATAGGGGACTGATAATGCATCTCGAGCGTGTACCTTTTTTGTAAGCGATATATATATCCGATTACCTGGCATCTTAGAGAGCAAGAGTTTGCTCTATCATATACACTGTGTTCGAGCTTTTATGTAGATTTTATCGTTGATGAAAGCTTGGTTTTGCGTTGGTAAAATTCTTAAAAAGAAGCAATAGAAAAATATATGAATTTTAGCCTGGGAAATAAAAAATTTATTTAATACTAGATACAAGATTTTGCGTGACGACTAAAGATGTATTTTGAAAATACTGAAATAAGGATGAAAATAATTAAAAAGTAAATTTTATTTATGTGTATTAACCCTAAAGGTTCAAATGAAAAAAATTATTTATTATAAAGCTTTCTTTTCTGTCAACATATGAAGCGAGATATAAGTATTTTGTATTTAAAAATATCAACTTATTACTGAGTTCTTGTCAAGATATTAAATTTTTGTAAAATGAATTTTCAATATATATGAAACTCAATATCCTGTAAAGTATTTGTAGACTGGAAAATATAGTGACACATATCGATAAAATAAATGGATAACTTTTATAATGCAAAAAATTTTGATCAATCAAAATACATAATAAATATAAAAATCTCCATATGAGACTTGATAAAATGTACTTATTTTTGTGGATAATGCATTAATCGATTGAATGTAATATCTAAAATAGAAAAAGAAAAAAAAGAATAAGTGGAAAACTAATAATTCGATTGTACGTGCACAATCAGATTGAAGAGAGCAATTTCATCTTCAAGATAAACTTTTGTCAAGGAAAAAGTTTTCACCTTTACGAAAATGAACAATTTGAAGCAATTGTATTCTTATACAGTACGATATAAAGTGTTATAGAAAGTGTTTGTCATACTTTCAAAGTGTATTACTTGAGTGGAAAAGTAAAGTTTGCTGGACTGTGATATAATTTTCGTCGAACAAATGTTTACTTTCGATTAACGTCATAATCAAAATAAGCTTTTCCACTTGATAAGCTGTTTTGTAAGCTCGTTCAAAGCTTTTGATGATTGTAAACTAAAATATTAAAAATATTAATAATAACAATAATAATCTTAACAAAATTTTGATGAAATTTAACTTGTATATTATTATTAAATTTTCATGTTTCTTATTGAACACGCAACCAAATATTTTTACATCATATTTGTTTTTTCGCTACTCGACTTCCTCATCAATTAAAACATCAAAAAAATCCCGTCTTTACATACAGCCAAAACCATATGTAAACGAATAGAAAACAAGAAAAGAATGTTATCGGTTAAAAAGAAAGTTTGATAAAAGTATAAGTAAGAAAAACAGACAAGTCTTTAAGCGTACTAAAATCCTTTAGACATTGAAAAGTAAGTAAGTCGAAGTCTTACCGAGCTTGCGGACATTAAGACGTCAAGCTCAGCCAAGCAAGATGTTAGGAATATACGTGTAAAGATGTGATCAAGTGTCGAGTTCTTGTCTTACAACCTTACCCTTTAAGAGACAGACCTACTATAATTCAAACGGTGTATACCGGTGCTGACATAAGCAACTCTTAGCTCGATACTACGTGTTTGTATGTGTGTGGCCTAAAACTTATCTTGGAAGCAGATTAAGTGGTAGACGAAATTTTCAGAACGTGTTAAACTTTGAATAAAGTTTGTCGTTGTAAACTTTCTTGTGTTTTGATAAAGTTGTATTCATTTGCGAGTTGGATACTGATGAGTTGTTTTGTTCTCCGTTTTGATGAATGTGCGAGTGTATAGTAGAGGTTGGGTGTTAGACGTCCATACGAGTTTTAATCGGATATGAGGAAACGAGCTTTTGAGCTTTCGAACTTTTAAACTAATGATTTAAAAATTTGAAATATTTTATTAAAAATATTATTTTTAAAATATAAACAGATCAGTTGGTTGTGAAAGCTTGTCGAATATTATGATGATTACTAATTATTTACATGTTATGCAAGATATTTTATAAATTAGCTTATATTATTTTTTTGTTTACTAGGAAAATTAAAATTGTTTTAATGTAATTAGTATAGTTAATTCAATTGTTTTGATACTTTGTACAGACGTAAAATTTTACATTATATGAAAGATTAATTAAATTTGAATAACATTTGTTCTCTTATAATTAAAATAAATATTCCAATGATTAAATAATGTAGCAATTGTAATTAGTTATTAAATTTACATTTAAACATTTTACATTTATTTTATCAAGATTTTAAATTGTACTTTTCAGCTCGTTGAAAATACATCAAAATAAAAGCTTTCGTTATTTTTAACGATGGTAATATCTACGTTTATTTTATAAAAAGTTCTTACGAAGTAAAATAAATTTCAAAAAACAAATTGATTTTATAAATTTTCACGATATTTCAATGAAATTAAAAGGAAAACATATAATATAAAATAAATTTAATTTAGTATTTCATATAGTTCAAAAAATTAAAAATTATTCTACCATGCACATTAAACAAATATTTCATTTTCATCGAAACATCAAACAAATTTTTAAATTTCATTTTTATGTAACAATAAAATCCAAAACGCCTTGCTTCGTAATAATCCAAAAAATCATCGTCAATAAAATCTTCCTATTCTAGTTTACAACATAAAACTAATTTAAGAAAGTCAAACTAAACGACAGAAGAACTGTGAAAGTCTGTGTTCTTTGAACTTGCATCCAAGTCCATTTGAATGACATTTGAATGAAGAAATCAAGCGCGAAAACGCCAAAAAAAAAAAAAAAACGAAGGAAAAACAAAAGCAAAAAAAAAAAAAAAAAAAAAAAAAAAAAAAAAAAAAAAAAAAAAAAAAAAAGATAGGAAAAAAAACATGAAATAAGCACGTTTTTCTTGGAAATTCTACCTTTTACTCGTTGCACACATACACACACACATACATACAAACTACCGAGTTGCTTCTGCTCCGGATGTAAATAGTTTTTCTTTAACTCTCGTCTAACACGCGGCTTCTTGCTCTCTCGCTAAAGGGAAATGGGTTTTTCGAATGCGCTTGGTTTTCTACAAAGACGTGAAAACGTTTGAGTGAGACATGGAAAAAGAATTCGACAAGTTCTATTTTCTTTTTTCTTTTTTTTTTTTTTCATTGTGAACGTGAAAAAGATGTATGAATCAGTTTTATATTTTTCTTTTGTTGTTGAATAAATATAATAAATATTGTGTTTAGTAGGAATGATAATCTGTTATTTTAATTTTGATTATTCATGCTTTTATAATTTGCAGGATAAATTTAATTAAATAAATAATGAGAAATTAGTTTAATGCAAATACACAAGCGTACGTATAGGATTTAATAAATAATTATAATTACAAAATATGTGTTATTATGTTAATCCGGATGTTTTGATAAACCATGTGTATGAATAATAAAAGATGTGTATTATAAATTTAAAATTTTAATAGCTAACTCGAAACTTTTTTTTTAAAAATAACACCTGTGTATTGATGATATGGTTACGAAACATTAGAAGGAAATCATAAAATGCCATAGTTATGGCTGAAGAAAAAAAGAAGAAGAAAAATTAAAATCGAAGATAAAAAGTAAAATGGAAATAGAATGTTTCTAAAGAAACAAAGTAGGTCAATAGATTGAAATTTAGTATGTCGAAGATAATATCGAAACGAGAATGACAATTTAGGTTTCTTTTCAACAACTCGTAAATACATAATTTTTCAAAAAAAAAAAAAAAACATTTGGATCGCTTTTTTTCACGCTCTAAAAAGCCTTTTACCCTATTGATATCTTATAAACGGTATTCTTTTCACTTAATTTAAATATTGTAGGGTAAAATCAAGAAAATGATAGATCAAAAAATATGATTACAAATTGAACTTATTTATTCTTACTTTTTCTATACTAGCGATACCATTATTAGAATTTATAGGAGCTATTTGTTAAAAACTGAAAAAATAACGGAAATTATCATCATTAATATGTCTACATTTACGCAGTCTATAAATTAAACAAAATTAATTTAAAAATTTTCCTTATTTTTCCTCTTTCATATCAACATGTAATATTGGTTTTTCGTAATTTCATTGGCATCATCGATTTACCAAGCAAGTATCTTTATGTACATTTTTCCAAGTCCACACGTAAATGTAGACGAATATTGATCAGTAGCTGATAAAAAATATGTACCAAGACTTACTTATACACGCTGAAAAATTTTCAACGCATCGAAGCTGCACATCAAGCGTGAAATAGATTTTGCATTGCATTTCCATGAACTCCAAGATCAATTCTAGCTTTTATTAAGTGCAAAATTTATCCGATAACGAAGCTGGTAGTTAAAATAAAGAAATAAGGTGTAAGAATATAACAAGTAAAAATCTTGGGGAGATAAGGATAGACGATACGTAAAAGAAATTGCTTCCTCCCTTTGCCTTTATTATTTGCTTTCGCTCTTTTCTTTGATACCAGAGAGTGTCGAGATTGTCCCTTTGGATCAACAAAGACGTTATGTTTAATCAAGTACTAGAGGATTCTGTTACCGATCATGATAATTTGCGTAATGAATTAAAATCAACATCATACGTTGATAGAAATCATGAAAGTATACTTTTATTACTGTTTTATAAATTGTCAGATTTTTTTTTTAAATCACATAGAACTTTATTTGAATTGGAAATATTCAATAACAATGAAATACACTTGCTTTTTTTTTTAATTCAAGCATGCAATTTTTATATGGTTTTAGTAAACTTTATTTATTTATTCATTTATTCAAGCTGTAAACCATTTCTTTTTTTTTTCTAACTTCTACTTTTTTTTCAAAAAGCATTAAATTGACTCGATTTATTCATGACCTTGATTCTGACGATATTCTAAATAGAAGATCGACTTTTTTCTACGCAGGTCTTACAGAAAACTCGGCAACGAAATGATGCTTCACATTAGCTTTTTTTTTTTTTATTTCATTTCACTTTTTTTTTCTACTCTTCCTCTCCATTCAACTTCTTTCATACGTAGATTTTCAAATTTATTTTTCGTAAAGCTCTTAAAAAGTATATATCAAAGAAAAGCATTCACATAACATTCAACGTCGTAAAATACAACACGACCAAGTTAAAAAAAAAATAAAAAAAATTTTAAAACACTAAGTAAACTGTATTATTCACGAAACATAAGCTCAGGTTTTGATATAGCTGTTTCAAGGAAAAATCTTTCTAGTTTCATAACAAAATGTTCGCGAAACTAAATGGGCTGTCAGAGCCAACGGGGCTTGACGGGACTCTCTCTCTCTCTCTCTCTCTCTCTCTCTCTCT
>JAPYZE010006255.1:0-19512 GCA_030522805.1 Leptomastidea abnormis | reverse complement strand
TATATATATATATATATATATATATATATATATATATATATATCCATTTAAACGTGTCTTATCGTAAAATCGAACGCTTGCTCGCGCCTATACCATACCTATATATTCTTGTGATTTTCCACGAAAAAGACCCCGCATGAAAAGATAACAAAATACGTAAGTATAGGTTTATTAACCTCTGACCGACTCCCCCGCAATTCATCAGATCAATATAGCGATTCATCGCCGTTATATCGAAAAATCTTTACCAATCTCTATAGGATCTTTAAAGCGACTTAAAATTTTCTTTCGATCGTTGTGAGCTTATAAGGACGAGATAGCGATTTACTTTTCGGAGAGAGAAAGCGAGAGTAAAGTGTAGATACATATATAGGTATATGGGAGAGGGGGGGATAAGGAAGAGGATACATACAGCTCTTCCCTTACGGGCATATCGCACACATGTTACATTCGATTCGATCATCGCGCAATCTTTTGGTAAGACAAAGTATATGGAGCCTTTTTTTTTTTTTTGTTACTTGAAATTTATCTACCTAAAGTGTTTGGGCGAATATACTCTAATATATCGTAGAGGAACGATTTTCTTGGACGTTAATGCAACCTCGTAAACAACACGTGGTTGCTCTCTTATAATACTCGCGCCTTTTCGACGGTTTTCATTTTAACGGTCGACCTTTTTCTTTCCTTTTTTTTTCAAGAGATGTCGGAAATATGTATGTGTATAATATGGGGACCCTCACAATAGGGGGCCCTGACTTGACGGCGTCGCAAATTTTTTTTTTATCGTTTATTATTTTTTTTACATAATTAGCGAACCTATTGTTGGCCTGCATAATCGCAGAAAAGTGCCCGCGCCTATGGTAATAATAATAATATATATATGAGTTGCGTCATCGATCCGAGAGCTGTTATGGTAAAAATTGGCAAATATGTTTTTTTTTTTTTTTATTTTTTAGTAGGACACGGTAGAAGTGAGGAAGAAACGGACGCTTGAGGGTATTAAGCATCACACAATACGCAATAAATTTGATTATGAGATAGTAATAAAGTTATTATAAAATTTTAAAGATTTAAATTGTAAGGTGCTTTTGCACGCTTAGCTATCTCGTGAGTTGTAGATCCGAGTAAAAAAAAAAAATAAAAAATAAAAATTGACGTGCTTTAAAGAACCTTTCACCTAAACGCTAATCTTTATATATACATGGGTGGATATAAATATTGCCATTTTCAGCGATGATTATGCCTATGAGTAATTATTGGCTGTTTCAAATTTTCAAGTTAAATTTTTGTGAAATTTGTAAAACTGCTATATTATACAACGCGGATGTTGTTAGAGTTGTTAGACGAGCGATTAATAATTTTGTATTTTTTTTTATTTCTTTTTTTTTTTTAAACGAATATTAATTTTGTAATTAATGACTTAATTTGTAAATTTATTCGCACTGTATCAAAGAATTATTGTTTGATAATACTTTATAGATTATTTCATTATACTGGATATTAAAACTAATTGAATTAAATTTTAGTCGGTAAATCATAATTATAAAAAGATTATAATTAATTACATTATATTAAGTTGTATTGTTTAGTATTAATGAGTATAATTTGTAAAATTATATACGAATTAAAAAAAAAAAAATTATGATTTTGAAATTGTCGTTTTTATCAGCGATTGTGATGAGGATAAAAAAAATTGCAAAATACTTAATTAGTTTTACCGAATAGAAATTAGTCATTAATCAATCCTTCTGTTTAAATTTAATCTCTTTGAGATGATCTGTTTACTAATTGCAATTGTTGCAAGTCGATTAAAATTTTTTAACAGGTTGACAGTAAAGAATATTGATTGTCAGTAAATTTGAAGTAACAATTAATTTCATTCTTCATTAAAATTCACAATAAAATAGGTCACCTTTTGTTTTTGATAAGGCATTTATAATTTTTTTAATTATCTCACTTATTATCATAAGCTTTTTTTTTTCATATTAAATACAAATTTGTAAGCAGAAATATTTTTGTAGACGTGTTAATATACATGGAAAGAATAGTCTTGTTTATTTTTTTTTTTTTTTTTTTAGGACACGGTTAACTCTTGAAAAGTCTTGCATAACATTATAATCGTTAAAAAAATGTCAGTAACTGATTTTCATCGGAGGAATTGATCTGCATAGATCTTAAAATAGATAAATTCACGCTTGCTACACACCATTTTATAAACCTAGCATATAGAAAATATTGAGAATAAAAAAAAAAATAAAAAAAGAATGGTGTTTCGTTGTAATCTCTTTTATCTAGACTCGAAAAAAAAAAAAAATAATTGCGATGATTATCATGTACAACAAATCTCTATCAAAAAAGATTGTCAGTAGAACACAAAACAGCAGCAGGAGGAGGAAAAAAAATTAAAAATAACAACTGCTATAGCAAGAATAAAAGAGAACAGTCAAAATTATATCAAACATTCTTTTTTTTTTCTTCTTCTCTTCCTTCCTTTTATACCCTTGCAAGAAAAATGATGTCACAAGCATAGCGAAATGCAACGGTAACGTACCAATCGTACGTCTATAAAGAAAAAGATCTCCGTCAACGAAATACGCGTCACCACAACTCTGTTTTATACAAACTCAGTCTTTCTCATTTCTATATACATACATTGTCGCGACATAAAATCGACATCGAAGTCTCGAGACGGCACACCCCAGAGTCATACCGATCTCGATATGTATACATACAATATCATACAATCCAATAGTAGGTATATGTCACAGTCACATTTTGTACCGTCCTCGGACTTTAACTAACGCGCATACGTTTAAAATTACCCACATACAGATATATAAGTTCGATGCATGACACGAGTGTATTACGAGGCCACAGAGTCCTTGCACATATACATTTATACGATACTACTTCTCTCTCGCTCTCTCTCGTAAATTCGCAATTAATGTCCCATCCAACAGATCTTTACGCTCATCCTTTACAGGAAAAAAAAAAGACACGACGAAGCGGCTATGGTGGTATTATATATACACACATACATCGGACTCTTAACGTTACGCTTTACGCTTTCGCAATACACACACACACACATGCCATCAAAGAGCGCTTGCGCTTTGTAAGAGAGAAGGAAAAAAGAAGAAAGAGAAAAAAATAAGGAGAGCTTCTCGATCTCGCTTCTTTAATGTCTCAAGCGTATTTTATATATGTACATATGTGAGTGCATAATCAAGGTCTATCTATCCTTGCGAGAGAATAATATTATCAACGAGAGTAAAAACGCGATCAATGTATTCTGGATGTTGTTGTCGTCACTATGATTGGTCAATAGTTGAGCGCGAGTGATGATGTTTGGATCAAAAAGTGGAGGAAGAAGAGTATAGGGGAAGATTTCGATGTGGAGTTTTTAACGCGTGAAATGATAACTGTACATAAAAGTAAATAGCTTAACGTAAATTCGCAAAAAGAAAATGAAATAAATAGGAATTGTATAAAAGGCCCTTTTTTTTCCTAGAAAAAAAGAATATAGGTGAGCATTTTTCCAAGGAAATAATATAGGTCAGTCACGGCAAAACGTATTGTTTACAAACACATATGTTTTCCTAGAAAAAAATGTAGGTGAGCATTTTTTTCCAAGAAATATTATAGGCTAGTCCCTTCAAAATACGAAAAATAAGGAACTGTTTACATGATCATTTTTTCTTAGAAAAAAATGTAGGTGAGCATCTTTTTCCACGAAATAATATAGGTCCAGATTCATATACTACATGTATAAGCATAGTAACTATAATGTAAACAAAACACAGCTGTATAAAAGGAAAAGGAAAAAAAATACATAAAGCTTGATCTATATATATGTATATGGTTATTACATCACATACGTTATTTTAGGACCTATTAATAGTAAAAAAAATGTAATTATTCGTATTTATACAGGTAAACTATAGTCAGGTTAAGAAAAATATCGCTATTACGGAAAAAGAAACAAGCCGCTCGCACATATAGGGGGACAGATTTAGAAGAAAAAGGAAAGGCTATATGTATATATAATTGTCGCTTCATGCTTCGTCAATTCTCTTAAAGGTAGTTAGCTTATTACCTCGTGGCATGGAATGTGTGTGTGTGTGCTATTAATTTCGTTTTTCAGAAAATGCTAGACATGTGCTACGCTTGAGTGTATATAGGTACCTCATTCTATTTGAAAAGCTTCCCATGGAGTATATAGGTAATATATTTTCTGGGTCAAGTTCAGAAACACATCCCGCGTTTGTCGCGTACGTACAGTACCTATAATTCGTAATTATAATGATGCGGGTACAATAAATATAATGACGTGTTATTTTTATATACGTACGCATATAAGTAGGCTTGTATATGTGTTTATAAACGTAAGGTTTACCGTATACATACGCTTTATTTTTTTTTTTTTTATTTTTATCTTATTTTCCGTGTACGTGCGTAGAATATATATGTATATATGTATCGTTCGTTCGTTCCGATATATACCTTGGGGCTCGTTAATTTTTTTATTTTTTTTATTTTCGGCGTCCTTTTTCACTCTCTTGATATACTCAACGCCCCAGACTTTTGCCTGCAAGCTGCTTGCTGGGGCTTGTTGTCCTCGGGGCACTTATGTGTGTATATATGAAAAACACAGACATTTGTGCACACTCTCACTTTGCTCGATATTTTTTTTTTTTTTTTTTAATGATCCCCGTGCGAGTTGATCGAGTTTTCGTTGTGTGATGATGATGGAGGAAGGGAGAATAAAAAGGAGCTTTTATTTTTTTATCTTTTCTTTCTTTTTCTCTCTTTATTTTGTCTTGTTCCGCCACGACATTTTTTTCTTTTTTTTTTTTTTTTGACAAAGAAATAATGTAATCTTTCATTCTTTTATACTCTCTAATTCAAAATAAAAAATTTATTATATTTCAAACAAAGAGTAATTAAATGTTCTCCAACTATAACTATTACTCTATTTTGAAAGTTTGAATCTTAAAAAAAAAAAAAAAAAAATAAGAACCGACGATATTTTTTTTTTTAATTTATTATTATAAAATTGTGAAATAATCTTACTCATTTCCAGCCTGAGTATCATTGACTTATTCGAGGACAATTCATCATTGTATAATTGAATATAGCTACGCAAGGACGTTATGTTATAAACTCGCCTCCACAGAAGAGGACACACATATAGATCTTTTTTTTTTTCTATTCTTTTCATCATCATTATCGTCGTCAACAAGTGAAATCTTAACTTTGTACTATAATTCCTTAAAAGGTGTATACTATATCCCTATTATACTTAAAAAAAAAGAAAAAAAAACTAAGAGTGAAACTTTGGTAACGCGAAATTTACGAGTTACATATCGAACGATACTTACGCACACACACATGCAATCTACTGACCACCGTGTACGTATGTGTATCTTTCGTCTCGAGTTTCCGAAGAAGCCAACGAGATTTCGTGGTGTTCAGCGCATCTCGCAAAAAGTGAAAGTCCTCTACTTCTCTGTATAGCTCTCTTGAAGTGAGTATTGCGCTTATTGAAAAAAAAAAGAAGCCAGAGATGCGTACGTGACGTCGTCGTCTTCGTCGTCGTCGTCGTCGTCCTTTCACGTTTGAGAGGCGCGAGGACATTGCGGGAAGCCAAGAAAAGAAAAAAAAATGTTGATATACCAACATATATAGGTATTTACAAGCGAGTGTATATATATAAAGTGAGTTGAGTGAGCGTTGGAAAAACGACACATACACATACACAAAAGAGAAGACCGCCGACTGTGAAAGAGAGTCGGTCTAGTTGAGAGAAAAAAAGAGAGAGAGAGAGAGACTCGGAAAAGGGAATTTATTTCGCAGGCGCGATGACGGGTGATTGGTTCATCGGCTTGCGTCTATGGTGAACCGGTATATATGTATGTATATATATACTTTTAGAGATGGATGCGTAGGTTGGCTCGATTTGTCGGGACGCGCAAAACTGAAGCTGCTGTTACCACTGCTCTTACTTCTATGTAATTCCCTTCTCTCCTCATACTTATTTTCTTATTTACTTGACGTTCTCTCTTACGTTATATATCTAAGATTTGATTCGCTTGTGTATGTGTGATTGAGGTTGACGAGCTAAGAACTTAGAGAGAGAGAATATATCTATTTTCCTTTCAATTCTTAGATACACATCTATTGGCTTTTGATTAATGTTTTAGAAAAAAAAACAAAAAAAATAACTTTATCTTGAATTATTTTATACTTGCTAGTTTGATGGATCTTTTAATTATATACTAGGATATTGAAAACAAGATAATTTTTTATAAAATAAAAATTTTTGAGAAGAAAAAAAATGTTCAATGAATGGTTATTGTGTATTCGTCCATTGATTATCGTTTAACAAAAGAGAAAATCATTTTTAATAAGGTAGCATTTACTTACTTTATTGAAAATAATTAACATGATTGTTATTATATTCTTTTTAATATCATAAAATTTTATTCTGTTTAAGTGAAATGTGATCTAAGCATATATACATATCGTCGAATAATTAAAGTTAGCTTGTCTTGTTAGTTTACTTGATACCAATATAGAATTTGGTAATTTTTTTTTTTAAAGGATCGATATATTGGACCAAAATTGTTTACCACCTCATTCGAATCAAAGTGCTTAATAGCTATAGACTAAAACCATATGTGTCCAATTACGTACTACAATACATTTTTTTTTTAACTATTTCTCATTATTTTAATAACAAGTCCTTCACTTATAATGTTTAGAATTAAAATTTATGTTTTCTTTTTTGCGGTATATGAAATATATATATATTGTGCGTTAAGTTACAAAAGTATGTATTATCTCGGTCTAATGTTATCAAAGTAATATCATAGAAAAGGCTATTATCGATTTAGCTTTTACAAAAAAAAATAATGTTTTACTATTATTGGTTGATGATACAATTTTAAAAGATCACGCTTATAGTTGTGTATCTTACAGGTATAGGTATATATAGAGAAAGTATTGCGTATTATACCAAATACAATTTTCCAAACAAAATGACGATCCATAAAAACAGTAATTTCACATAAGTTTATAAAAAAAAATAAATAAAAATAAAACATTTTTTTTTTAAGATACAAGTTACGTAACATTAATAAATATCTCAAATAGAAGCTAAATTAAGTTTTGTTAAAATTAAACGATCAATTTATAATCAATACTATGTATCTTAAAAAAAGAAAATATATACATCGTTACGGAAGCTCAAAAGCTCTTGAGGTAGAACATCGGTATATAGCATATATACATAGTTTATATAGAGATTAATTCAAGCGAAACGTTGAGTCACGCGATCTATAAAAGCAAAGCAATTCTATAATACATATATATATATATATATATATATATATATATATATATATATATATATACACGTGTGTAGGCGTGTGAAGTTTGATAAAATCGGTGTTAATTACAAATCATACCTACTACTACTACTACTACTATTACTATTTCACGTAATCCCTTATAAAGTACTATTTTAAACATCATCGTGAAAATATTCTCATATATGTCTAAGTGCGAGTTAATACACAATTGATATGACGCGGCCAATCACCTATAATGAATGTAATGATGATGATGATGATTCTAGGAGCGGCATAAACTAACATAATTGAAAGTATAAATCGACATAATTAAGTTAGCACAGACGTTAGCGCGTCAATTTAAAATATCACAAGTTTGACTTTTGCAGTGTCACACTCGAATTATAGTAGTGCGTAAATAAATATACGCCCCATTACTGTACTGTTTACAGATTTATATCTCTCTCTCTCTCTTATTTTTTTCCTTTAAACTCACTCCTGTACAAAAAAAAAAAAAAAAAAAAAAAAAAAACGAATCTACGCGCGCGACCCTGCTTATAAATTTTTATTAACGTCGTTTGACGACCAGAGATGTATATACCTACCTATATACGCACGAGCAGGTATAAAATTAATGTCGATCAGCAGCTGCAAGCTCGAATATGCCTCCAGGCTTTACTACTGAAGAATTCTCGCGTTCTTAAAAGAAGCTAGAACAAAAAGAAAAGGAAAAATAGAGAAATAAATGCAATTGCATCAAGTTGACATTGGTTATTATTATCACTGTGTGAAGCTCTAGTGATTTTGATGGATTGTCAAGACGTAACCGTTTTATAGAAATAGCTAAAAGATTTGCTTGCTTATTTTCTTATACTCTGTGTTTATTCTCTGTAATGGCATTAATTTTGACCCAGTTTTTGTATATATAAATACGTTACTTTGAGATAATTGTTCTTAGAGATACCGAGACTATTCGATGATGATGATGACGATTTTGTAATATCTAAGTTATAATGTCATACTTACAATCGTAATGATCTAATAGAACAAGCTTCATATTTTTTCCTTTTTTTTCTTTTTTTTTTATTGAGGCCTTTAACCTACATACAGATTTTTATTTCACTACTGTAATCTTGTTTTTTTTTTTATTTTTTCCTGAATGTATGTAAGAGGTTTATTGTTTGACTGAAATATTATATATTGATTATTAACTTTGTAGAATAATTTTTTATTAATTATTTCTCAAGTTTCACACTTTGAAAATTCTTGGTGCGCTATATGGTTATTGCGTTACTAATAATGAATTTAAATTACCGTTGAATAGCTATAGGTCTTTAATAAAGGATAATTTGTAAAGGCATTAACCTTACGCCTTCAAAGGCGAAGAAAGAGAGAGAAAGAGAAAAAAATTTGTTTTTTCAAAGGCTATTGTAATTTTAAAAATAACACTATATAAGTGTTGAATACTAGACTTGAGGAGATAAATAATTGTGTTTGTAGATGGCGAGAGGAAAAAAAAAACAACAACAAAGGAATCTTACGATGTCTGGTCTATTTTTGTTTGCACTTATATATTTGCAAAAGGAATATCCTCTTGAATATATAACAAACTTTAGCTAGCTGTGTGTATGCTCATTAAAAGAGTCACGTTTGTTGGGAAATGCTTTCAAAAAGGAGGTTTAAAGACCGGCGTTTAGTGTAGTACATTTTTAAAGCTTTAGCTTTGCAATTCTTTTACGATAATTTATGATGATTGCTATATATAACATTCGAGTGAACAAATTTTATTTTTTTTTTATTTGCTTACTTGTTACGCTAAGTAAAAATAAATATGTACTTTATATTAAATTGATTATATAGATATATAAATTAAAAAATTAATGTTTATTATAGATTATTTGAACAAATTAAGGTCAGACAACACATAATGTCAAAATTTTTTTTTTCTTTTAAATTAGTTGTGTATTTTATTGCGTAACAAAAGATTTATTGTATCATAGATAAGATATAAAAAAAAAATGAAAAAGAGTAGCTATGCGTAACAGCAAAAAAATCTTGCGACTAGTATAGTAAGACTTATTGTGATCGATTAAGCTATAAAAAAATTCGCAAGTGTATAACAAGCATATGTAAGAGATGATGAAAAGGATAGGGTATAGAGATCTATTATACTAGTGAAATAAGATTGATTGACAGGACTCAATATACGGGCAGGATCAAAAACTAGATTTATCTATTACGTTTGAAACAACAAATTTCTAATTATCCTTTTCTTTTTTTTTTTTTTTTGTTCAAATGAAAGTTTGGATTTATTTTAGAACATAATTAAAAAAAATAAAGTTTTGTATAAAAAGTCTGATTTATTTTTTTATACAGTATTAGAAATAGTAAAAAAATGTAATTTAAACTTATTTCAATCGTTATTTTGAAATTTACTTTTAATACAATCTACATTTTTACAGAGAAAATACGATAAAAACTTTGAATCAGCCCGGATAAAACTAGCTAAATCCCATAGAGATCAATATCTGAACTGTCGTTCTAGATACGACTTATGAGATTTATTCAAGTAAAAAGATAAGATCCACGCGGGTATTTCAAGTTTTTTCGTTATATAAAACTATCTAAATATTCACTGATGTGCAAAATTAATTATTTTTTTAATTTATAGTTAATCAATGAGCATATAAATTGTGCAGTTTAATTTAAAATTTAAAAAAATTTTATTAAATTGTAGTTTAATGAACATATTTAGTCTCTAGTTTATGTATTTCTTTTTTTCGAGGTCTGGGTCCAATATTGGACAGAATAATTTTACATATGACAAAGAGTAATTTTATGTTTTCTCGACATTTCAGACGATTAGCGCTGACGTTCTCGTTGTTTTACAAAAAATTAAAGCTTATAAATTATTTTTAAATTGAACGTGTACTTAATAATATGCAAATTCATGTCCAATGATCATTATTTGTCTTATTTATTTGTTATAGGTTCTTTAAGATACTGACAAATTTATATTACGAAATTATTGGGGAAAAAAATTAATTGGTTTTATGATGATATTTTAATTAATAATATTCTCCAAATATATATATTTACCTATAGACATTTTAGTTAATTACTCTTTGAATTTATTAACTAAAAACTTTCTAGTTTAAATTATTATTATGATTCATATTCAGGTAAATAATGTCAACATTTATAGTTACAAAGTTGATGTACAAATATTCTTTATAAAAATCATATTTTACAACTTTCTTTTATTAATTATTCAAAAAGCATTTTAAATTTCTTATCACTAATTGACTATTATAAACTGAAAATATATTTCTTACAAAACATTAACTAAAATCTTATATTTTTGCCATAAAGAAATGGAAAAAAAATGATAATGTAATGTAGCAAATTTCGATGCTATAAATAAAATCTCATCGGATATTATTCCAAAATTTTCAAAAGCATCAATAAAAAAAAATTGAATAACAAATATCAACGCCTTTTAAAAATTTAACATTCACCAAAAAATTATACAACCGATAAAAATCAGAATAAATTACTTTATTGCTCTCCGATAATATCAACACTTCACTTTACCCTTTACCATAAACAGAGCTATTGTTTCTTAAAAAAAAAAGTACATTGCACACTACAGATAAAAAAACTCTTATATATACTCAGAAAGCATACATATCTGGAGGACACACACGGTTTTATTCTCTGTTCACAGGATGACGAAACGATTCGCGGTAAGCGCCAAGAGAACAGCGCCTTGGTAATCGACAGCATTTTTAACGTAAGTATATATATAAAGTTTCGATATACATATACATACATACATACAAAACTGGAGTCGCACGTACATACATACAAACATTTGCCAGCCCCCCCAAAAAAACTCGTTTATCCCGACGCCTTTTAAGGTGCCGCCCCTTTTGCTTCTCTTTTTTCTCTCTGTCTGTATATTTCTTCTTTTTTTTTTAACTTACCTCTCTTTTCATACCAATGATAATTACGTTAATTGCGGTAATAAGCGTGCAAAGCCCGGGAGACGTGTAGATACAAATGTGCATAAAAGCTTGGTCATTGGGGAGAGAGAAAGAGAGCGCAAAGTGTGTGTGTATAGTATGGTAAAGCTCGTTTTGTCTATAACCAGAGCTATAAGAAAGCGGGTTCTATATACATACATAACGTACACGCGTGTATTAGCGCCGATGATGATCATAATCTTAAGGGAATGAATAATCGCGTTGGTATAAAGCAATTTCGTTTACTAGTAAATATATATCATAAGTAACAAAACGATCATAAGTTCTCGCGACTGTTTGTTCTTAAACATACTACGATATATTGTGGTATACCATACCGATGAGTTATCGTTTTTTGATATATCATAATTAAAAGCCAAGCAAATCAGATTTGCCAAATTGCCTTAAGCGATTTGTTATATGAGCATACATACAGATGAAATATCATAGCTGTCATTTAAAATTTCATTTAGATACCAATTGCTGCTATCAAACAGACGTCAGCTGCAGCACAAACTTTGTCACCCCAAAATTCTGGTACAATAGATAGTGTGTTGAAGGTAATGTTAATATTATGTAACTTTTGTACATACATACACATAATCATTGCTTTTTAGATATTATTAAATGGTGCATTGTCAGGTACTACATTTATCATTTTATGTTTTAATTTTGATGGTGTTTAATCATTGTTAGATGCTTCATTAATCATTTTATTTTTTGATCTAATGGATAGGAAATGGATTTTAATATAAATGCTGATTTATTAGTTATTTCAGAAGATTATTACCCTTTTTTCTTAACAGAAATTTTATATATGTATATACATAAGTACATAGTTAAAATAAGTTTGAGTCATTTCTTTTAATCGCTTTTTGATGTACTTAATGAGTATGTGTGTGTGTGTGTATAGGTATATGCTTATAGTTTTATATATATGCTTTGATTTTTCTTATAGCTTATGATTATGAAGAGAATCAATTATTTTGTAGTTGCTTTATGCTTGTTTGCTAACTTTCTATTTCAATTCTAAGATGTGGTATTGCAGTTTTTTTTTTTTATAAATGTGTTTAACAATTCAGAGGAGATTTTAATTAATCAATTTGAATTTTTTGCTTATTAAAATGAATTACTATTTCAAAGACTAACAATGAAAGCCATCTGTTTATTCAAGCGTATAATACGTTATTTAATCGAAGAAATAATAAAAAAAAAAATTTCTATCGTACCTATACTTGATTGTTGATGTCTATTATTGTTATATTGAATTGTGTGAACTCACTTGTGTGGTATGCATTGAATGATGTATAATATGCGATGCCAATCATCGAATTCTGAATATAACATTTTTTTTTTTAATTTTTATCTAAAATTTAAAATCGTACACATAATATAGCTTTTAGAGAGAGAATTCAAAAGATGGTAGAGAAAACTTGAATATTTTTATCTATTATAATATTTATTATGCTACTAATAATACACCTTTATTTATGGCTTGGGGCTATAAAAAGAAAAAAAAACACGATCATTTAATTTTACTTTCTCATAATATAAGATTCCGCACATTCAATAAGAAATCGAAATCATCATCAAAAAATCATAAATTTTCATTTATCCTATACCAAAGCTAAATATTTTCATATACCCACAACAAATCATCACCTATACGCTTCCGCATCTCATATATCCATCAGACCCTAAAAAAATTCTCTTAAATTCCCTAAAAAAAATTTAACCATCCCTTCCATCAGATTCCCGTGACGACACTCGAAGCAGTAAGCAGACTAATCAAGAATAGATACCAGGACACAACACCATTATCAAGACCAAATCGACAACCTGAACGTCGTCAAGACCAAACCGAATCATCATCATCATCATCGACACCAACCCAAGAAGAACTTCAACAAATCCGTCACAATGAAATTAAACGAAGATTGGAAATACAACGAGAACAACAAAGAATTTATCATCGTCAATTACATCGTAAACGTATGGAATTATTGCAACAACATAATCGACGAGTACAGCAACATATATTGGACGAAGATGAAAAGGAGAAGCATCGTTTTTACCGTGATCCTCTTGCTTTTAATGCACTTGCAAAATGGATAGTTGGTCCACAGGGTTATACATTTAATGGACATGCAGGTCATGGTGATGGCCATGTATATCAGTATTACAATGAACGGAAGCCTATGCCCTTTGGAGGACAAGTTACAGTCACTCTTGCTCGTACTCAAGGTGAGTTACTTCTTTTTTTTTTGTGTATACAACAATAATGACCTTCGACACGAGACGATCTTCTCTTTTGTTATTTTTCTTCTTCTTTTTTTTATTATGGTTGTTTTTTTTTGCGAGACGCGCGATGGTTGGGTATATAGTAATGTGGATTCCTTTTACGTATACCTTCCAGGATCTGACGTATATAAAGTGGATATGCTTTGTCTTGTGCGAAATTTGATCTTGTGTGTATGTATGTATGAAAAAATATGTAGGTTGTGGTAAAAAATGGGGTGAGAAAAATAACAAAGAGTGTCTGGATGATTAGTATTATTTATCTTGATTGGAATGTTTAATCGGAAAAATATGTGCTTATTCATTGAAAAAATTGAATGGATTATGACTGTTTTTTTTTAATTTCACACGTAATAGTTTATAAAACCTTATGGTAAAATGTTATTACTTTTATTATATGAAAATAATTAGTTTTTTTTTTAATTATATTGTGATATAGTTTAGAAAAAATTATTGTGTTTACATAAATAAATGTGATTATTTAATCTCAAATAATTACTGTAAAAATGTGTATGAAATAACTATTAACGTAATAGTGACATGCCATATTAATTACGTTAATTAACAATTAATTTTATGATTAATTCATCAATTATAAATTGATAATATCAATCAAAATAAATGGATATGTAATAGCATATGACCCTGAAATAAGATAATCAAACCTTTGACTTACAATTACATATTGCATTTATTTTTGGAATGAAAGTCTTAAAATGCATGTATACGTATCTTTGTTTGTAAAGCTTTTTCGTGTATATGCTTTTTAGATCCATTTGATTGTTAAGAATGAAATCTTTTTTTTTATGTAAATGTACCAAAATGATAAAAAGAGATTTTTAAATTTTAAATATTACATTTCGTAATACTTTTTAATAATCTAAAAAGTGACATATTTTTTTTAAATTAATTACAGTAGAACAATATTTTATGTTAATTATAAACTTTATTTTAAAATTTTTTAAACTCTAAAAAAATACGAAATATATTCTTTTCCACTTAAAAAACCATTATATTACCGAATTCAAAACACGTACGTAATACTCAAGAAATCGTTCAAAATATAATTGCGTTGCGGTCAAAAATAAATATGTCCATTTGAAAGAGTGTGTATATATGTGAGTGTGGCTTATTATCTCAAGACCTGCCACGTTGTCTGAAAAGACTGGATTGATGCAACGTATACTGGATAATGACAGATTACAGCTACTTCCACTGAATTCGTAAGATCATTTTTTTTTCTTTTTTAAAACAGAGAGAAAACGTACGACAGATACATTCAGCAGACAAAATATGAGTTTATAATGATACCAAACTCTCGGTTACCACAAGAATTTCATTTTTTTTTTTCTTTTATATATCATCCTGAATGCCACTTTTACCACTCTTTGGATGAGTAAATTTTAAATTTATCAATCTTTACATAATTGAAATAATACAATTTTTAGAATAATAATAATAAAAATAATAATTAATTCTTTTTTTCCAAAAAATAAAAATCTTATCTAATTTTTATTTCTAACAAATTAAATTTTCAGGTGGTCGTCAATTAGCACCAACAAAACCCACACCATCATTAGACAGTACAGCAAGTACGACAGTCGTTGGTAATCCGGCAATCAGTACCAGCAGTAGTAGCAGCAGCAGCAGCAGCAGTAGTGGTGTATCACCGAGGTCAGGGCGAATTTACGCGGTACGCGAGGTCGTAGACGAGGGAGTTAATCCATTCACCTGGCCCAACTGGTTTGGAATCTTGCACGCCCTCGGTATTCGTACTCCAGATGCAACAGCAGCAGTACCACTTGAGAAGCAGCAACAGCAACAGCAATCGAATGAGAAGCTCAAGGTGAGGTTCGAAGATCCGCAATTAAGCCTCCAGAACAAGATAGTAGTAGCTACGAAAAACGAGGACTACTACAAGAGCAAGTATGTTAAAGCAAGGAAAAATAATGATGTGAGGGAGGAAGAGATTACGGGTAATGAAATTGATGGTGATGTTATTAGCTCGGTTGAGGGAAAAGGCAAAATTTATTTTCCTTCTATTTAGACTGTATTATTAATTAATAATTAACCGGATGTTCAGTATTTGATTATAAAGACTTGATAATTTTTTTTTTAATTTTGTAGTATGTTGGTAATTTTTATTTTAAATAATTTTCAAGTTTTTAATTTTTTTTTTGTGATTGGGGACGATAAATTGAAAATAGGTCGCATAAAAAAAAAGAGTTTGAAATAATTGCTTTAGAAGATATGTCAATGATAATAAAATATCTAATGACGTTTTATCAAATTATCTTGATTTACAATTATACTACTAAAATCATATCTTAATGTGTGTTAAGTACACTCATTTAATTTATACAAATTTAAATATTAAATTAAACATAATTTTTTGAATCTTTCGTAAGTCATATAGGTATATTATATTTATATTTTAATAAAGAAAAGCCTACTATCATAAAGAATGAAAAAATCTTTAAACATAGAGCTTATAAATATTTCAATTACAAGCAATTAATACTTATCTTTTATTCAATGAACCTACATTTATCTGAATAACGCAATTTTCTTTCAAAGTGGTATTGTAGAAAATTTTCTTTGATAAAAATTAAAAAAAAAAGTCATTAGATATTACAACACTATTATTCACTAAGACAAATGACGTAATAAGTATATGTTTATAAGTAAGTTTTTTCAATGATTGGCAGTCATTTTTCGGATCACTGTCGATTTTACAACAACCCATACAGATATTTATATATATATTATATTTTGCTTCATCGCGTCAAAACAACTGTATGGCAAAATAAATGATCGTGTGAAACTTTCAATTACTTCAACTATTATTTCTTTGAACTATTACCGCGAAAACGTTTAAAAACATCTAATACTTATAAATTCATTTACTTATTAATAATACATATTTTTTTTTTTAAATCGATAAAAATTCATAAGTTTTAGATACATGAGTAAATATGAAATGGATAAAAATCATAACGCAATAATGTTGATGTTCACGCACGTTCTTAATGAATATACGTTCTATTAATTGCGTAAGTTACTTATCAAAATATTTATTATCTTACGATATATTTTTTTTAATGAATGCAATATTCTTTAGTTTTTATATCAATAGTATAATTTTTAATTTTTTCAAAGTAGTTACAATTACATTTGTGATTGTAACATGAGAGAAAAAAAATTGTCAAGTCTTGAACTTAAAACTGAAATGGAAAAGAAAAGCAAATTGTAATTCAGACTGCCATTCCCACTTACCACTTGCACTTTTAGTTGCAAGTAAACTTATTTTTTTCAAAAAAAAAACAATGATGCGAAAACGAAAAGGACTTTGCAACCTTGGTAGACTGAAAAGATATAAAATACAAAAAAAAAAAAAAAAAACATGCAAAACACATCGTGTATTCTGTTTGGACCTCATTATCCAAACCAGTTTTGACTTACCTTGTATGCGATTGCTCGACATATTGATAAATAGGCGGGCACTTGAAAAAAAAAAAAAAAAAAATCTTCTAAATTTATGCAAATAAAACAAGCTCATTCGCGTGTGCACACACTTATTTACAAACGACACATGCGCATCTCCTTCTACGGATACCTGACCAATTTTTTTTTTTTGTTTAATTCCTACCACTTGGTCTTTGCATGAAGGTAAACTGACAGTCGACTCATGTACATTTCACACCTTGTATTATATTGCACCAACATACAAACATACATACATACATACATGCATACATAAATACTTGAATATATACTCTATACGTGTACGTTGTAGATTTAAGCGTATACTATTATTTTACGACTATGTAAAAGCTAGGCATATGAGTCTCTTTTTATTTTTTATATAAAATGTGTATAGATTTTAATGAATAAGGTCTCTTGCGAAATTTTATTAAATGAACCCGTAAAGTGTTAAAGGAGGACCGTAAAGATTAAAATGTATAGAAATTACTGCTGAAAGCCTTATATTATATATAATTACGAGATTTTAAATTAATTAAAATTCAACTTGGATTTTTGTTGTTTGAAATATTTTTATGCTAAATTTGTTGAAATTATTTTTAAAATTTGAAAATTTTACACGACGACTAAACTAATAATTTTGTCTTATTTTTATATAAATAGTGTAAACATTTCAAAATTTCCTGAGGCATAAATACTAAAGTTGAAAATGCTAAAATTTTAAATTGCTTTGAATTTGTAAAAGGAGTTTATTAAAATTTTGTGCGTTTAAATTTTGTTCCTTCTTATGGAGAATATTACTACTTTTTCTAACTGAAAAAAACTGATTTTTACGACTTTGAACGATAAAATAAGATTTTAAAGGCGTAAATCGCAGTTCAGCATTAATGTAGTACGTAGACAATATAAACTTTATTATTACGATATATGTATTTTACAACTTTTTTTAATAATATTCAATTGGAAAATCAAAATATTGCATTTATTTATTTATGATAAATTATTTAAAAAAAATATAATTTTATTTTATTAAAAATAATTTATATTTTAACTTTTTGATAAGGCTTTTTGACACTTAATTAAGTGAATTTTAGCTTATGAATATTCACGAGTAAATTTGCGTGTGCAGTTGCTCTGCCGGAAGACATCAGAAATTGAACCCATAATCTGTGGATTATAAAACTGATGTTCCACCGACTAAGTCATTGAAAGCTTACAAATGAACTTATTATTTAATTCGATTTAATTGTCACTTTTAGAAAAAAAAATATATTAATAATTATTATTTCAAATTTTAGTATTTGTATTCTTAAGATCTTCATTAATGCCAATACATTTAGAAATTAAATTTATTTTTTGATAAGTATTGCTGTCATATAAGATTTATTTTCAACAGTTCATTTTAGATTATACATTTGATCAAGCACGTAAGTTTCAATTGTCTTATTTTTTTATAACTGATTTTTTTAATAACAAATTTATATTGTTTTAGGTTTGAAAAATTCAATTTTTATGTTGAGAAGAAAGTGCGTATGACACATGGGACAACTATTTTTTTTCAATAGCGTAACAATGCCTTTCGAGAAATTAAATTCTATTTACAGAGTAAGTCCATAAATATGACACTAGAAAAATTATATACCTACAAATAGCAACCAGTAGTAATAAATAGCTTTACAGAAAATCTTGATTTATCATCAATTAATATTTATTACAGGTCAATAGTTCAAATATTTACCAGTAAAATTAAATAACATATTTTAATTTTTTCCAATGAAGTAATATCCAAAGTAATACAAGAATATTTTTCATTTTCAATTTTACGTAATTGATTATTTAATATTTGAAACATAAACACAGGTTACATTTGAAACTAAAATTTTTAACTCACTAGTATGTCAATGAAAAACGATATATTATTCTTTTTTACGCAATATAGATATCTTTGATATAAAATATAAATATAATATCATTAAAAAAATTTTCATAAAATATATGAATAATTTTCCAAGTACATTACAGTATATCTCATTACAATTTTTATATGTTAAAAAAAAAAACTTTGAATTTTTTACGACTACTAAAATCCAAATAAGAAAAACGATAAATTGCATACACACATATACGTTAAGGAAGCATATAATGCAAGATAGTACAACCATCATCACATAACGCAATCTTCTCTCTTCATCCACTATAAGATTTGCTCCGAAACACGTAGAAAACGCGATGCTTCATCGGACTAGAAGCTGTAACTTGCAAAATTAAAATTTAGCAAGACCAAAGAGTTTACTCTCTCTCTCTCTCTCTCTCTCTCTCTCTCTCTCTCTCTCTCTCTCTCTCTCTCTCTCTCT
>JAPYZE010006254.1:0-11858 GCA_030522805.1 Leptomastidea abnormis | reverse complement strand
CTGATCAGGAGTGATAAAAAAGTTATTTATTAATATATTGATCTATATATTATACTGTCATTCACACGTCTTTGAAGTTTCACTTCTGTCGGGGGTCCCAGAGACCCACACTCGGTTTTTTACATTAATTTTTGTAACACCCCATTTGTCAACATCATTTAAATCAGCAGATGTTTTCACAAAATCTTGACACATGTATTGTTTAAAAAAAAAAAGGGTTAAAATAAAAAAGTGAATACATTTAGTAAAAGACATTATTTATAACAAGATTTTCAAACAATTATTTAAACACTGTTATTAATGATAATAATTTGTTACACTTGATTCTAAAGCGGCGTTTCCCTGCGACTACAGTAGTTTTTGATCTCCACGCTCCTTTTATATGCTTGATAAACATAAATGAGTCATTGTAACTTTGTCACTCAAAAAGAAAACATCAGTTTCTATATTATTATTATTCTGAAGATTATTTTATTATGGTATATTTCTTTCAATCAAAATAATTTATATGAAAACTTTAAAATATAAAAATTTAAATATTATTCATTTCATAAATTATAAAATTATATATTATTGTAATAATGCAAACGTTTATTAAATTGTTAGTAGTATTATGTGAAGTCCCAATTTTATTTTATATTATCAAAGTATGAAACATAGCTGTGCGTCAGTTCCTTTTTCAAGATGATGATACTTTCTTATCAACACATCCTTTTTATAAATATTTATTATCATCTATAAAAAAATTAAGATTGGCAAATAGCATACATACCTATTTAAATTCATCTAAATATTTTGTAACTGTTCACAATACCAAGAACAGTAAAAAAAAGAAAAGAAAAAACAGAGTAAAGTAAAACGTAAAAGAACAATTTAGATAGTCTGGCCCACGAATCACATACCTAACTGTCAAGCCATCTCATCTTCATACCTGATTGGCGTTACGTGAAATGCTAATTCGTAAGGGAAGCAGAGAATCAAATTCTCAGTGCGGTAGCAATTTCGCGCGCGCCGGCGTTACGCGGCGGGGGAGCTCTAGCTGGCCACGACCCACGCAAACGCAGGTTGATGGCATCAGGTGAAATCAGGGGAGAAAGAAACTGCGTTTGCAATATGTATACTTAACATACACAAATTTTAAGATTTGGAGTCGTGCTGGGCCCTTGTACCTTATGGTCAGAGATGGCTTGGAATTGGATGCTCCTTTCTTTCTCTCTCTTTTTCTCTCTCTCTCTCTCTTTCTTCTCTGTATTCTTTTCTTTTTTTTTCCATTCTCCTAATTTTTTTTCTGTACGTCTCTTTTCGTTTTTCGGAATTTTTGTAATCGAAGAAGTTGATTTACTTTTTTTTTATTTTAGTATTTCAGACATTCGATCTTTTTTGTTTTCTTATTATAATGATTTATCGATTATACAGCAAAAAAACGTATTATTGTTTTTTATATTAAAATTTTTTTCTTTATTTTTATCAAACTGTAAATTATATATTTATTCTCCTACTATTTTGGGAATATTCGGCATTAAAAAAACTTTTTAATAATATAATTAAAAAATTAAAACTACAATGTGTATTCTCATTTAAAATTAAATTATTCTACCGGTCAATTTGACTAAAAAAAAAAGAAAAAAAGAATAATAAAGACACAAAAAATCTTATTATCCCATCAACGATCGCATTCATGCCAACTCAAATATACAGCCAAAGCAAAAATCAACGGCGCCAAGGGTGATAGACCAGCCAGAAATGAAAGAGTCAAAAGACACATGATGAGGGATCCTACGTAACCGGTAGCCCCGTCGTCAGAGACATCCCGCTGACTGGAATTGCCTGGTTTACCATCAACCCCGTAACAAGGAATACCTTGTCTGTTCACTCGCGCGTCTCTTGCTACTGGTTGCGTTTGACGTATGGAATTTTAGTTTTGTCTGTCTGCCCACTTTTGATTATTCTATTTTTTTTTTTTTTTTTGAGATACATACAGTGTGTGCTTAAGTTGAAATTTTACTTGAGGATTGTTTAATTATGGACCGGACTTACGGATGATTTTGTATTTTTGATGGTAGGTTAGAGTTTTTATGGTGGCTTGGTAAATTGAGGGACTTTTCTTGATGATGGAAGGTAGATTTTTGGGTGGTTTCAGGAAAAATGATTTTTGTAGGTATGTCTTAAATTTCTTCTGATTAAAATCAACAGTTGATCTATCTATTTCTTATTTTAAGGCAGTCACAAAATAAGTTTAGTTTAAAAAAAAGAAGTCATCAACTTAATAGCAACAATTAATTGTGATGAAATAGAGATAATAAATTTTTCTTTCAATTAAATTTTTTGTGTTTTTGCGTCTAGAATATTATACGAAAATGTATGTGTATATGCGAACAGTTTATCTCTTTGGACTTTTGGGCGCGATTTGAAGCAAACGCGCCATCTGAAAATTTTTAACATTAGTTTTCTTGAGTACTAAATAGATATTTTTAATGACTAAGTAAAATTTACTTATAGAGTACATTTAAAAAAATTAACGTAAAATTGTATAATTAATTAATACAAAAAATATCTTTTGAAACGGCGTGAGAGAAGATTGTCTTCTTAAGTACGTATTTCGGGTTTAAAGCATACATTTTTTAACGGAACCTAGCAATATGCGTAGAATACTTTTATGCATGTTGCTAAGTTTTGTTACAAAAATGTATACTTTATACCCAAAATACATAACTTGAGAACCTTTTACTTTTTGTTTAAAAAAATAATATTCGCCGTATAAGATATTTTCTCATAAAAATTAAAATTTGATCATTAAAAATTAATATTTTTATAGCGTTTAAATTGTTAGTCCCTTAGCTTCTGTATCTGGTCTATAAAATTTGTGCAATTACAATTTTTTTGCTAAAAATAAGAAAGATATAAATCTTCAAAAATACTTGATTTTAGTTTTTTGGATTTTATATATTGCTGATTATCAGATAAAATTTTTAAAACGAACATTTTATATAATATATTACGCACCTAGGGAGAACAAATAAAGAAAGTCTCAAGGGCGGGTACCTCGAGGAACCTGGTGATCTGAGGCTTCTTAATTTCCTCCTGTGGTGCATAGTTGAGACTGAAACAAAATTAAAACAGGGCGAGATTAAATTTTTGAGATTATAATGTTTTTTTTTCTACAGTCATTGATTTGCTTAAGTGACGAAGATCTCATGAGTGGTGAATATTGCGGGATCTGTAACATAAGCATGGAATCTCTTCCAAAAGAACAAAAACTGTACGAAATACTCGAAAACTGCAACCATTCTTTTTGCTACAAATGCATAACTCACGTGCATGACATGAACCAACATTTTTTGGCGGAATATGGCGTATGCTGCCCTGTTTGCGAAAGCCATTCGGATTTCATTTATCAAAGTTCTACTTGGTTGAACAGTAGGATGGAAAAATGGCTTTTCTTGAAGAAAATGAAACTGATAGTCTACGGTAAATATTGGGATGGCAAGCCAACAAAAAGTTGTGGTTTGTGTAAAAAAATTACTCAGTTTTCTCCAACTCAACATCGTTTCTTTGGCATCTTAGAGAGGTGCCAACACTCCTTCTGCTATGAGTGTATATTTTCGTGGCAAAAAGAACAGTTTGCTCACGAGAAATATGGGAAATCATGCCTCAAATGTGACGAATCATCAGATATTATTTACCGCAGTGCATCTTGGATTGATGACGAAAGAAAAAAAAGATGTTGATCAATAATTATAAGTGTTCAGAATATGCTGACGATATTGAAGGCAATTCATAAAAAAATACGACGATGATGCTTACATCTAAAAATAAATTCGGCTTAATGGACAACTGCAGACACAGCTTTTGTTTCGACTGCATAAGTACATCAGATTTAGATGAAAATCAAAATGAAAAATCTATAGTCTGTCCAGTCTGTCAAAACGCATCTGAAGTTGTTTGTCCATCCACTGCTCCAATTGACAACGAGTCTGAAAGGCAAGAAATTATCATGAATTATAAGAGAAGTACAGGTCTCATAAAGCCTATAAATTGTAATATTTTCCGTCAAGACATAATGAGAATGCCTCGCTTGAACAACCGGTTCGATATTATGGAAAATTGTGACCTTATATTTGTGAATATACTTCAGTGGTGATTCCTGGGCCTGATTATATTAAAAACGAAATACAAAAGGAAATTTACATTGAGCAGCATAAAGCTTCGTTAAGGTGAGTTTATATCAATGACACAATCACATAATATCTCGTTATCTGATAGTTATCTAATATCATACATATTAACAAATCAATGAATTTAATAATTAATTAAATTTTTTTCTTTTTCAGCCAAAAAATGTGTATTTATTACAAAATAAACAATAGCTGTCCTTATCAGAAATGTTACTACAGTCATGCTATTCAAGCATAAAGGATTTTTTGACGATGTGATTTTGTTGTTGCAGACATTTATGCTGAAATTTAAGATTTTTTATTTACGTTTAAACGAATGATTTTAAAATATTTGTTGTAAATATATTAAAAGTGAGATTACACTAATGTTTACAATTGTTCAATATAAAAATTTTTATTAATGCTACTAGATTATTTTTTACTTTTAAGAATTCTTTTACTTTTTTCTTCTCTTTTATTTTTTTTTCAATTAAATCTGATAATATGTAAATATTATCAGTGTATGCATAAAAAAACAATTTTGTACATTAGTAAAGTTAAAATTGTATTATAACTTTTTTTAAGTAAAATAAATAATAATAAATATAAAATAAAATAAAAATAACATATTGTTTTTTATCAAGCCTTTTTCACAATAGATAGGATATGCTAAGAATAAAAATATTATGTACAAGAACAATTCAAAAAATGCCTTGAAAAAGGTATTAGTTGTACAGTAAGTTTGATGTGATTAATGTTCCTACAACAGGTTGTTCAAAGTTAATAAAATCACATTTTCAAAGGCAAAGTTTTTATTTCAATTTTTAAGTAAAAATCTTACTTTAGTTTTTTTTTATTTAATAGTTCAAATTTTAATTTGTATAAATATTTTCAATGCTTACAATAAATTTAATTGTATCGAGAATGAGTATTTTTAAAAAATGTAATAACAAATTTAAAAGTTGGACAAGTAAGTCAAAAAATTTACCTATAATTCATACCAAGACAAAACATAAAGAAAATAACTAGATATATACATTTAACGTGAAATATTAAAGCCTGTAAAAAACGTAGAGATGTGAAAGAGTGTAGCGAGAAACGAAAACGTATAATTCGCCACATAGCGGACGAACGAAGAATCAAAAAATAACTAAAAAAAAAACACCAAAAGTTATATTACAATCAAATTATTTTTATTGGAAGAAAAATAAAATTTTAGTGTTTTACAGCTTAAATCCTAAACCCATGGATTTTGGAATAATACTTACCAATAATTTTTAACAATTCAGCACGTAAAATTGTTTTGCATTACAAATCACTCAGATATATTAATTACTTTCAATCGTGTCTTCAATTTTTAAATCAAATATTAAACAGTTCAATATTCTATCTTATTTCGATTTAAAAAAAAAAATCAATATTAAAAGAAGAAGCTATTAATTCATCATGAAAAATCCAATTCATATAAATCCAAAAAAAGAAAAAAAAAAATAAAATTACATCTATCTCCTTTAGGATCGGCGTTTCGCCGTAATTTAACGTCGGCAAAGCTATCCGCAAAATGCAGAGGGCGTGTATCGCGATAAGCGCAATCTTGCGTGTAACGTGGTCAATCAGAATCACATGGCGCGTTTGCTTCAAGTCGCGCCCAAAAGAGTCAAAAGAGACCAACTGTTCGAATATACATTTGATACTTCGCGGCATCTTTCTCCTAGCAAGTGCTCGAGATTAAAGGGGCGCGTGGCCCACACACTGTATATACGTGCCGTCGCTTTTTCTTGCAATCGTTTTTATACTTACTTTCGATCTCTCTTTCCCTATCCTTGTTATTTTTTTTCTCGTTTACGAAGTTGGCTCAGGTTACCATGATATGAGATGAGTTAGCGGTGCTTTTCATTTCTTTGCCGTGCTTTAATCTACCGACTGTTTTTGCCATTGATATGTAATTGCCGTTTTGACGAAAACGTATCACTATTTTTTGCTGTTATTATTTTCAGCAGCATTGCATCTGAGAATATATTAGTTACTTTTTAATGAAATCGAATTTTCATTTTTCATTGAAATTTAAAAAAACAATAAAGCTTTATTTATTAAATTTATTATTTAAATTTGCAAGTTCAAAAAAGGATAAAGTAGAAAAAGTAAATAATCTTGCAACAGAGGTGGATAAAAAGTGATGATATACGAGACGCATAAATATGCAAAAAAAAATAAGTGAAAAACAAGAGGGATGATGTAAGGGGGAGAAAGTATAAGCAAAAGAAGACCACAAGGTGGATCGTCCACATGTATATTCTAAAGAGAAGAAAGTATAAGTGGTAAAGGTAAGAGGGATGAGACTCCCTCGTTCATATGGTCCTGTCAGCATCAAGCCAAAGACCACTGCATTCCTAGACGGCTTACCTTGGCGACGAGCCCCCCGGTGTATATCGGTTGCCGATCGACGACCGATCATAGCCCTCCGTTTTAACTCCTCCCTTTCTCTTTCTCTCTTTACTTATTATTTTTTCTCTCTTTCTCTTATGAGCCGCTCGCGTATATGTCGGATCCCTTTGCGTATCTTTAAAAAAAAAAGAAGAAAAAAAAAAGAAGATCGAGAGAAGCCGACGGATTTGTTTCTGGCTCTCTTATCCGCCGGTCTGGATGCAACGAAGAAGACGCCGCTAGCGATGAGCTGCTGCCCTTTTGGCCACAAAGAAGCTCTATATACTTACCGATGCCGACGGGGTCTGTATATTATATCGTATAGTAGTGCACTTTTTTTTCTCTTCTTTCTATGTCTGTTTTTCCCCGCTCTTATTCTTCTCGCCGCGATACTTTTTTTTTTAAGAAAGATGAAGGAAAAATCTTTGATTTTTACTTGCTGGGTTGGGTATTACGTGGGCTGACTCGGGAAGCGGCGTTTCTTTTTTTCTGAGGCTTTGATGAATCGAACAGTCTTGCGACCACTGTTTTGTACTGTGGTATATATGATCTCGACCTATTTTTTTAGATCAAGTGCACGCTTGGAGACTTTATAAAAAAATACTAGGATTTTCGTTTTTTTTTTTTATTTTCTGTTTCATATTCTTCTTTCTTTTTTTTGCGCTTTTCGAGGTAATATTGCGGTAACTTTTGTATGATAAAGAATCGACTGCTTAACAATGATGAAGATTATTGCCTGGAGATATTCTCTTGAAATGTGTTGACGGAAAAAACATGAAAAAAATGGATCATGCTTTTTATGATTATAATTTATATTTATTTTCAAAAGTGATTGAATGTAATTAAAAATTTCAGATTATTCATTAGTGTTTGGTATTTTTATTATCACCATATCAATATTATTTATATTGTTCAAATGTATATAAAGTTACAGTAATTTTAGAGGTATAAAATGACGTAGTTGACAGAATGCTAGTTTAGGAATCCACAAATCGTGGGTTCGATTCTCGATGTCCGTCTGCTACAGTCAATTTTCTAGCAATTCTCACACACATCGAAATACGCTTAATGAAGTGTCAAAAAGGCATAACAAACATTTCAACTATCGTTTAACAAAATTATAATTGAATTTTTTTTACAATATTAAATCAGTAAAGTTTCTTCATTTTCCGTTACGCACAAATTTTTTAATTATACTCTAAAATCTTAAATCTCACCTTTCACAACTACGTGCTTATTTCAATGCAATACTTGCACAGATCGTCTGTCGCATACAATAATCAAAACGATTATTTGATCAATTCAACGATTTTTACTCGTCCATGTAAAAACCTCAAATTCACGCGCATCGTCACCCAATATCAAACGTGTATAAACACATGTGTATACAAAATCGTATATACAAAAAAAAAAAAAAAAAAAAAAAAAAAAAAAAAAAAAAAAAAAAAAAAAAAAAAAAAAAAAAAAAAAAAAAAAATAGAATCTAAGCAATAAGCTTGGAATAAAATGTACACGTACATACACGAAATTTACTAAAGAATTAACCCAGGTAAATAAAAATACTCACCAAGCCAAAAGAAAATATAAAAAATAGAAAGAAAAAAAAAGCAGAAAGAAAAAGAGAGACTAAATTACGCTCGCGCGCACTTAAAAACTCTATATGGTTATACCTATATACATTATAGGTATATAAAAACGTCGGCATAAACCGTGTGATCCCGGAAAATTGTGTCAGTAAACAGTCTATATTGTTCGCGAACAAAACAGCAGGTCGTTCACGTCACGGCGCCCATTCTGAAAAAGTAATCTACACCGTCTCTCGCCCATATTCTAAAGACCACTACTATACTATACTCACAAACATACATACATATATGTACGAGAAATCGTCTGGACCTATCGTCTCTCTATTTTTTTTCCCTCCTTTCTCCACTGGACCATATAAGAAGAATAAGAAGTAGTTATAGTCGATGGAAAATAAAGAAAGTACAGACACGACTGTAAATGTTGTTTAAAAAAAAAAAAAAAAAAGAAGAAGAAGAAGCGCCAAGTGAAGGAGAAAAGAGAGCCATAGCGGTCGGATGATCACGCTTAAGCGCGTTATTCGCTGCGTTTCCCCTCTGACGTTCTTCTTCTTCTTCTTTTTCTACTTCTTACCAAAATCTAGTACTTGGCGGTGCGTACAAAGAAAAATATATTATATACAAGTTCAGGGTATGTAACCTACTCATAAGAGGTTCTTTCTCTCTCTCCCATATGTACTATAAAGAGAGAGAGAGAGAGAGAGAGAGAGTATAGTAAAAGCGCGTATCGTTGCCGCTTAAGAGCAGCTTAGCCCCTCCTTACACTTCTCTTTAATGACGACGACAACGACGGCGCAGCGACGGTGGTAAGTATAAGGTATAGGACCAAAGATCAGTATTCTTCGGCTTTTCCGACTGTACTAGGTATACTTATATATACCTGCGTCGATCGCGTCTTTGCGGACAAACCCTTGGATTCTCTATATGTGTCCGACACAATGGCCGCGGCAATCCTAAGAGCTGATGTGAAACTTTTTCTTTTTCGTGTGTGTATGTGTATTGCCAAGGTAGTTCTTACTTATGTGCGCTAATTTCAAACGGCGGATATATTATAGGTTCACGCTTTATTTGTTGGTTTTTATATACTGTACAATGTATGTAAAGCGTATAGGAATTCAATAGGTATATATGACCATTGCTGAGATGCTTCTTAAGCTGGGATGACTCTTGCTGCATATTTATGTTGGTATGGTTATAGTAGGCAAAACAGGGCTTTGTCGATAGCCAATTGCGTGAGTGGACTGGTATTGGTGATGAAGGGATATGTTTCGGCTTTAGGAGCGAAGGATGGATGTATGATATTTTTGGATTGACGGCGGGAGACTTGATTGTAATGTTTGGGTCGGATGCTTTTTGAACTTTTTTATTTTTATAAATTGGAAATAGTAAGGTTACAGTGTCACCGATTTTTTAGTATTTTCTTTGTAATACCAAAGCATTGAATAAGACAAAATGAATATACACTTCAGGAGACCGTAGTTTTGTTTAAATTGATTCTGTATTAACTCTAAGTTAGGGATTTATGAATTGCACAAAATTTATGAATAAGTATGATTATAAGCAAAATCGGAGCTTGAAATAGCTTGGTTTTTGAAGTGTCTGTTTTGTAATCCACAGGTTGTGGGTTCGAATCCCGGCGCGTCTTTGACAGAGTCATTGTACAAGTTCTAACCGAAATACGCTCTTTCGCAAGTGTTATCAAAAAGGTTATTAATAAATTATTCAAAACGTTATTGAGTCATCCAGTTGAAATTGAGAACTTTAATTATAAGCAAAATATTATAATCATATATATTTGTAATATACTTGTATACCAGTTTAAATAAATAAATATAAACTATAAATATAAATATATATCAAAATAACATTACGTATTCATTTTTTTTTTATCAACTTAGAATTTAAAAATCTTACCTAAAAAAAATCAATTAACCACTTCAAAGCTACAAGTTCATATCTTTTACATAAGAAAAGAAAAAAAGTGAAAAAAAATAGGTGACAAATTCAAAAATAAAAGTATAAGCTTGCAAAAAGAAAAAACCGAGAGTGTCAACGCGCCAAAGCCGGTCGATCTAAAAAAGAAAGAAAAAAAAGAGAGAGACGAGACAAAAGCAAAGAAGGCGGGCCCCATCATCGCGCAAAAGAGCCCGAGCATCAACAGGAACGGAGGGGGTTCGCGGTATTAGCCGTATAAAGAGTGTATGTATATAAAGCGCCAAGTGTGGGCCTTTAGTATATATACGTTAACGTATATAAGCAGGATGAGTATAAAGATACAAGTCTATAGCAGCAGCGGGCGGGGGGTTCCGCTGTTTGGGGGGGGGGGGGGGCGGCGGCCCCGGCGCGCGGGGGGCCCTGAGGGGGGGGGGGGGGGGGGGGGGGGGGGAAGAGCGGGAAGGGTATGTATAGGTATATATGTGTACCCCATTCGGATGCATCGAGCCGTGCAACGATGAGCTCCGATGAGGATGCGCACGCCCCAGCTTTTTTTCTTTATCTTTTTCTCTCTCTCTTTCTCTGTGTCCTTAGAAAGGTTACGGAGTTTAGGTGAGTGAGACTGGCGGTTCTTAGCTGTCGTTACTTTGCTTCCTTTTTTTGGTGCCTTGTTAGCTTCGTATATAAGACGACTCAAGTCTTTCGAATATGCGCGTGTGTGTGCTTAGCTGTATAGCTTGATGTATACTTTGTTTTCTTTTCTAAGTTGTGGCTTTGTGGCTAAAGAAAAAAAAATTAATTAGTTTTTTTTTAATGTTTTAGAATTTGTCTGTGTTTATGTTTGTAGCATACGCCAATTTTTTATTTTTGTGCTATTTCTATATTAGATGTTACTTTGATAACGTCAAATATTTTTATTGAAATATTTTTCTATTTTTTTAATCAAAATATTATTTTTTTATATTTTAAAAAAAAGTACATTAAACAAATATTCATAAACAAAGTGGCGTGAATCACGTCAAATTTGTCGCACATTTTATATGTACCTTTTTTGAAGGTAGTTTTTTTTTGAAGATTAAATTTTCGTCGATTTATGTGAAATATTTAAAAGGAAGATAAATTTTGGGTAATGGATTATATACACAAATAAATGATAATAATTCACGAATAATTTATGCTTAGTTTTCCATTGATAGAAATTATATCTCTGAATTTCTATAAGTAAAAATTCCACTCAAAACCAAAAGAGTGGTTTTGTTTTTTCACTTAAAGAAATTTAGAGAGATAAATTGATTAATAACTCTTTATAAAAGTATAATATTAATTTTGCTATATATTATAAAATAAAAATTATAAAAACTTAAGAGATTACAGAAGAATAGACTTTTTTAAAAGATATAGGGGAAGATGGGGTACTTTGAGAACAGGGTAAAATGAGAATTCAAGGATAATTTTGGAACGAAAAGAGATAATCGAACCAAACTTGGGGAATTTGTTCTAGATATTAAATCCCTTTTTTTCCCCAAAACCTGACTCATTTGCTACTATACTCGATTTTTAAACGACATTTTTCTTTTTTGTTTTTTTGAAAATTTCGGACAAGAGTCACTAATGGAAGCTCTCATATTTTAACTGAGCGCATTCGAGTTGCGCACTATAGATCACCTTAAACTACAATTTCTAACAAACATTTTGCGCCCCCGACGGTTTCTCTAGCTTTATTCCTTGCTGAGATATTTGCATTTTAAAAAAATTCAAAAAC
>JAPYZE010006252.1:0-12547 GCA_030522805.1 Leptomastidea abnormis | reverse complement strand
TGTGTCTTTCTTGGTCGACTTTTTTTTTTTCAATTTCTCATCTGCTGCCAGAGATGTCTTTTGTGTGTATGTGCCATATTGTGTGTATGTACAGCTTACTTTTATGTGGTGATTAGTATAGAACTAGTTTTTTTGTTTAAAGTTTTGTTTTTGGATTTTTCTTTTTTTTTTGTAGTTAATATTTTCTTTTTTTTGGGTTAATATTAACTGAATAACGAAAGGGTTTATTCGACTTATTGTTTGACATTATTATTATTTTTTTTTATAATTAATATGTAACTCTAATATTGTGATAATTGGAAAATTTTTTTATAAATTTGATTTAATAGATGTAAGCTACTTTTGAGAATCCAGTTTCTTTAATCGTAAGCATATATATAAGATTCGTTTGATTCATCATGTTTATGATGACATTAACGGATCCAATCATGCCATTACAGTTGATGAAGTTGATTTCTCTCTCTCTCTCTCTCTCTCTCTTTCTCTACTCTCTTGCATCAAATGATATTTACCTACACCACAAACCTACTATATGTAAGTATCCGACCAATCATAAAATTCTGCTTACGATATTAAAAGAAAAGAAACTAAAAAATAAATGATTAATAAGAAAACACAAAAAATACTGAAAATTGAAAATTCAAAATTGTACGGATAATCTATTTCACACGAAAAAAAAAAAAGAAAAATTTAGTACTCTCCTTTTACTAATAACTTTTGTAACTTAAACCGTATACTATACTCATAAGCAACTATAAACACTCATCATCATCATAACATAAGATTCATATGTTGTGTGTTCCAGAAACACGAAAAAAAAAACAGAAAACAAAAAAAAAATCTCGTTATACGGTAAAACAAGATGCTTTGTAAAATACACTATATTACAACTCATAAACTCAAATACACAGGTATCATCATCAAGTTGCAAATGCATCTTTAAAACATAGTGTCACAGATTTTTTCTTTTGTAACATATCATTAGTTTGATACGCCTAAATTGATGTTAAATCTAACTAAACTTAATTCGTAGATGATATGTGAGTAATTTTGTTAAAAGCCAACTTTTATAATCAAAGCGAATCACTTAAACTCTTACACCTACTTTTACACTGCGTGAAAAATTGTATATGTTTTCTACTTAATGTATGTGATATTGTCACTTTAAGTACTAGCTTGAAAAAAAGAGGGTTAATATACCTTTTTATGATTCTTACTCAAGTTATTTCCCCAAATTTCTTTTATTTTTTTTTAATTCGCTACGCGAGGAGTAAGTAAAATTAGTTAAATTAACCTTTCAGCAGAATAACATACCAATGATCATTGGTATCCCATCGGTTGTCTTTACATTTGTATATATGTATAGAAGTACGTTTTCAGCATTGTAATTAGTCTAACTGTAATACATATATCGTTAAAAAGCTAGTAGCGTAAATAGGTCAAACGCAAGTGTACTTTGCAATTTTATATATGAAACCTATATTGTATTCACACGTTCACCAAGTTAAAAAAAAATTAGGTCAACCATCCCTTTTTCTCCTTTATAAATATCACTATAGTTTTTTTTATCGCAATATTTATCATATTAACTTCCAACTTCCCCCCTGCTAAACATCCTTCCCTATCACTCAACAGCGATCTCCCCTCTCAAACAAACAAAGAAAAAAAAAATTAAGATCAACCTACGTTATCCTCTCATTTCTATTTACACACCATCACCCAAAAAATCTAAAGCATCACTATACTACCTCATCTTATATCCCTCATCTCACAGAAAATTCGATTAAAGCGAAGCCTTACATTTTACGCTTACCATATGTCGTTTATCTATATATTTTCTAGTAGGTATACGTATACACACAGTATATTAGAACTCTCTCGCGCTAGCCAGATACTCTCTTGCCAGTAATAATTTAGCATCATTATAAAAAAAAAAACTACGATATATACACATAGGTATACGTATGATCGCATGATTTTTTTTTATAATGCCTGATGCAGAGCAAGCTGGACTGATGAATGGCTATGTGAGCATTGTCGCGTAGTGTGTTTTTGATATGTGAATGCTCTGCTCTCGTATAGAATAGAAACGTCTTTCTGTGGTTTCATTCATACACATACATATACACTTGTTGGAAACTATTCTTGTTATTAAATTGTGACCACGTATGGTATATAGGTACATGTGTGTATATGTCTTGATATCTTGCGGTTTTTATATGTGAGCTTATATGGTGGTCTTCCTTGGGCATACTCAATTTTTTTACGATCTACGGTTTGAATTGATTCTTTATCTTTACATATATTTAATTTTCTTGATATATTACTTATCTACAACTTATTCATAAATAAAGTAAAAGGTAAATCAAGCCAAATGAAAAATTAAAGAAATAATAAGAGAGAAAATAAAAAAGTTGTGTCGCCAAGAATCGTCTATTAAACTCATCAGTAGAGTGATAGACAATTCTTTTCTGTACGACACAATAATGTAGAGAAAATACCTAGAAATAAAATTTTACATTGAAAAATTGAACTCTATATATAACATATAGATGAAAAGTATATAGCGAGAGGCAAAAATCTTATATACCGCCACATAGCGGATAAAGGAGGAACTAAGAAAAAACTGAAAAAAAACTAATAAAAAGACAATACTTTAGTAATAAAATAATCAAATAGTTTTTACCGTAAGAAGAAAAAAAAGTGCTGTATTTTACAGCTAACATCTCAAACTCACGGATATTGTAAACAAATAAGACCATATTCTTTCACCCAAAGTCTAAATAATCAATTTTGTTTTCGTACACTGTACCCAACTAAATTTTTATTTCACTTTATTTAATATTCTATAATGATATATTTTTCTAAAATTATTGATAAATATTTACTCAATACAAAATACAAAAAAATTAATTTTATATTAAAATATTATATCATTTAATATAAATCTAAAAAATAAATTATGAAAAAATAAAAATAAAAAAAATCTAAAACAGTAGTCATAGTGATTTATGATTGAATAAAAAATAATCCATGTATTTCTTATCAAGTATACATGCAAAACATATTACATATACCTATACAACAAAGATAAAGTACACCTACGTGAAAGCTCGCGAGACTACCTCAGTATAGTACAAGATTACAGCCTCACTCTCTCTTCCACATCAATCTCTCCAAGGAGTTCTGACTGATTGCAGGAGAGAAAAGGTATATATAAAGGAGAATTACACGAGGCTTCAAGATAATGTCACACAAGAGACTTTTTGATCTATAGGACGTAGGCGAGAAGCATAATATACACAGGTGTGTGTGTGTGTGTGTGTGTGTGTGTGTGTGTGTGTGTGCACTGTGCACTGTGTAACCGCTGCATTCGCTACATCTATTACATCCATATACAGCCACTGACATTCCTGTACCTTCATACGCAATTATTTCAATCTTTCATTCTCTTCCTTTCCTGCATGACTGGTGAAGACACCCATGTAAATCAGTATTGATGCAGTGCTTTGTGTTAGGAATGATCTTACGCCAGAAGAGCATCGATCTTATGAGATTTTGCCTGTATATGCCTATACTTATACGAGTGACGTGGGATTGACGAAGAGAGGCAGGCTTGTTTTTATTTATGGAGATTCATGTGAAATGTGTAGTATAGGAAGTGGATATGTTAGGATGAATCGAGTGATTGTTTAGATGGAATTTTTGCGAATAATGTTGTGGAATTTTTTTTTTTTTTTTATGCGTGTAAATTGTCAAAGTTATGTAAGTTAGAAATTATAATTAATAAATTAGTTATTAAAGAATGAAGATATATTGTAAGATAAATTTAATGTCTATTTTCTACTTTGTGTATAGATAGGTATAAGTAAATTTATTTTCAAGTGAAAACTCATTAATAATCATCATAAAATGTCATCACCTAATAATCCTCCATCATCTCAAACTTAAAAATAATAATCATTACGAATATCCAATAACCAAGTAAAATTTCATTCGCATCAAAGTAAACCATCTATAACCAATCACTTTTCCCACTGAACCGAGTTATTAACTATCTCAAAAAAAAAAGAAAACAAGAAATAATAATAATAATAATAATAACAACATACACTTTTCACATATATAACAACGTGCGTCAGCTTAAAATTGTATGCAAATTCACACAAAATACCATACAGAAGTCAAGTCTATAACAGAAGCCAATAAAAAAAAAAAGAAAACAGGGAACAAATCGTTAAGATATAGACTTTATCCGGTGCTCTCAGGCAAATTTCTCCCGCTTCGTCATATATATATATATATATATATATATGTATATACACGTTAGAAAAGTCATATTTACGAGCATAGAATATTAATGAGTCTCTGTGTGCATATATATACACAAAAAGAGAGTGTCAGACATAAGTCAAAGAGGATAAAAAAAAAATAAATAATTGCAGTAGGTTACAAAACGGATATCGCTCTCTCTTTCAAAAATACACTTTGACAATCTTATTATTATCCCATAAGATAATAAATCATAATACTTAACTTAAAAACTAAAAAAACAATGAAATCTGATAAAAAAGAAAAAATCAAGATCGACTATATCTCCTTATACACACATATAATATATATTTCGCTTACCGATATTCGATACGAAATTCGTGGGATCTTTTATAACAATATCATCTCTATTAGATGGTACATCAACAGCACGTTCTTCCTTTCCATATCTAATACCCATTGTTTGTTCTTTCCAATCCTCTACAATACGTCGTTCCATATTTTCTCCTTCAAAAATATCACCTTTAAATTTTTCCTCCTTCTCTTTAATATCTCTATTCTGTCGCTGTTGCTGTTGATCGTTTGATACAACCCAAAAATTAGATCTATCAATATCACGTAAATTACGTGTATCAGCTTCACTCACAGAATCAATTTGTTCTTCAATTAATTCCTCTTCTTCAAGAATATATTCTCTTCTATTACGATCATTATTATTATCCTGATCGATATTATGATGAATCCTAAAAATATTATAAAAAAAAAAAACACAGACTATATACTTTAACGATTTATCTCGATCGATATCTCACTTCAAACTTATACTTGGTATATCCAACACTATAATCTCAAATAATACTAATCTCAAATAATACCAATCCCACCCATAAAATACATACATACATATACATATATCATCCACTCCTACCTGTAAGGTTCAACCAATCCAACAATTCCTCTAGGTGTTGAAATGACATTATTGTTTTCTCTTCTCCTTCTCCATTCAATTTCTCCCACTTCTTCTTCCTCATGATCATCATCACCATCATTTCTATTAGCATACATAGCAGATTTCTGTCCTGACGCTGTACGTAGCCACTTTTCTAATTCTTCTCTTCTATCAAGTTTAATTTCGTTATTATCATCCAATTCGATATTGTTATTATTATTATTATTGAATGATCTTGATTTATTAACAACACTATAAATCGGTTCGCTTGTACTATTCCTTGGTCTCAAACCTGGTGGTAAAGGTGGTTTTCCAGAATATGATGAAGTAGTTGGTAATCGTTGACGAGTCGTTGCGTTTTTTTTAGCTGTTGTTACAATAACAGGTAATTCTTTATTACCATCATCTACTTCCTCCTCTTTACTGATCAATAATTTTGAATTATTACGTAGATCGGTACCAAGTGGAGTATAAATCGGTTCACGATTCTCTACACCATACCAACGTGGTAGTTCATCAATGACTGACGACGAGTTAACTAATGGAATGTTACGAACTTGCTTTGCCATCATGTGTGTCCACCATATATCATACACATACACATATAATACACTTACTTATGCATTTACACACACGAATATAAAATTTACACTTTACTATATATACCTACACGAGTCCAGGACCAGGAAGTCACGCGTTAGGTATATACATTACAGGTCGTGCATAATTATTATAAACACGCATATCTTGACCTTCTCTTTCTTTCTTTTTTTTACACTTGTGCTCTTCTTAACCCACTGACCACTAGTCACTACAGCAAATAAAAAAAGGTATACTTATATTTTGATATGAATACAAGTATGACGGTTTCACGTGTTTCTCTTAACGATATCTGTCTCTTATACTTATGTAAAGATTCTTGATACCCTTTGGGAAAATATATGTCGAGGTATACTCAGTAAGCAAGTACACTCTGTTCTTAACTGATTCTTTATTATAAACACAAACGAGATGATCGGTATAATATTATCCTTATCTCTTTCAATTTAGTGAAAGTGTGCGATTATTATATTATTTTATTAATCCTTCCGGGTATGTACGTATATACCTATCCATAAACTTGCTTGAACGATCTTTTAGACAAACGATCCGAAAAAGATAATTATCGAAAAGATCTTAAGAAAAAAAAAAAACACTAAACTATACTGGTACCGATAGAATCATAACTGATATATAAAATATATCGCCGGGTATAAATACAAAACACACACACACCATGCCTCTTTCAACCGCGAAAGGCAAATGGCCATAGTTGACTTGCGGTCGCGAGCTTTTTCTTCTTCTCTTGTATATAGTATGCCACGGTATGGCCCGGGCGTGTGTGTATAGGTATGTGACTTTGTAATGAACTATACATATATACATGTGTACCGGTATTAGTATACATGTGTATGTATGCTATTTTTTTTTCTTTCTTTTTTTTTTCTCTCTTGGTCACTTTTATACGTGAAAAAGAGGAATATACAAGGAGTATATAGCGTTCATCAGGTCGATGGTATGGATCTGGCTCACTTGATCGTGACCAGAGTTTTGAAACTATAGTCGAGCACATACAGCGCGTGTAGCGAATATAATGTAACGTGTGTGTATATGTGTATGTGTGTGTAAATGCGTTCAACGGCTCTTTGGAAGTTGAGAAGGAAAAAGAAAAAAAAAAGGAAAAGAGAGAGAGAGAGAGAGACTTGAAAAGTTAGTATATAGGTACTTTTTTTCCTCTTTTTCTCGTGGACGCGCCAATGTACATACATGTGCTATTTCTGGCTTTTTATGACCACTTCAGAGGGATACGCATATATATGTATGTGACTGTATGAGATTCTTGTGCGTATCTATACTTATAAGCGCGTAAAGATTTGTCGTAATGAAAATTTTCTTAGTTTGCTTTCTTGTATTATGGATATGTATTGCATATTATATGTATTGGTGTGTAGGTTTATGAAATAATAATGGTGTATATATTTAAATTAAAGAAAAGCAATAGTTACTTATGATCATTGTTCAAATGCAAATTGTCATGTGGATTGTTAAATATTCTTGAAGTTTCATATATAGAAATTAGACAGGATTATAGTCATTTCAGATATATGTTGTTAGCGGATGAGTTGCATTGTTGATTGTGAAAATCATTTACAGAATATGATGTAAGTCAATGGATATTGATTGCAAAATTAATTGAATTTTTTTTCATTCATACATAGATTATCAACAATTGAATATATGTCTTTTACTATTAGTTGACAAAGTAATATATCCTAACTTGAAAAAAAAAATTCATTATCCACAATTTTACACACATTAAATTAAACCCATCCGAGTAGGATGTAGGATTATGTTAATAAAATAAATCGAATAGCACATTGTAATCAAATGAGTTTACGTACACGCATAATTATTGTCATTTTCATTTATATATATACATACATACTTGCAGATCAATCCTACGCTCTTACCAATCCTTACAATCTTAATATTATTATTCACATAATAAATACAGCATCATAATAGCATCCTCCTAACACTCATTCACTCACTCACTTTTATACTTGTCACACATCATTCAAGCTTATTCCTCTATATACTTGTCCCTTACCTGCGCAATCTTACGCTTTTAAATCTCACTATACTGTATCACAATCCGTATAAACGAGGTGCGAAAAAAAGCATAGAGTATAAGGGGGGGGATACATATCGTCAAAGAAGAAAAACGTCAAGACTCATCAAGAGAAAAGTCTTCTCGTAGTACGAGTGTGTAAGTATGCGGACATAATATCAGCAATGTAAAAAAAAAAAACCCCGATTTTTTTTTTTTTTTTTTTTGCGATGTTCGCAACGCATCAGCATCAGTAGTTTGTACTTTCTAACGACAGTATAAGTAGAATTAAAAGCGTTGGTGGATATGAGATGGAACAACTAATGTTGTGTGTGAAGTATATAAGTATATATAGGGGGGAAGGAAGCGAATACCGTCTGCTGCGTTTATAATTAGCGATCGAGAGAGTAAGAGAGAGAGAGAGAGAGAGAGAGAGAGAGAGAGAATATAGTTGCGGAGAAGAGCACGATATTTTGCGCTTTCTGTTACTTATATTCGAATTATGTAGGTATAAAGAAAATTATATGCAGTGATAATGATGATGATAATGATGATGAGGATGATGATGGTGATAATCGTAATATTGGTTGTAGTTCGTTTTGATCGATGAGTTTATTTATAAGAAATCGGTTGTGTATACCTATATGGTATACCGATTTTAATTTCTTTATGCATTCTATCGGTAATCACTGTGTAAATTGAGATTTAAAGCGTTTCATTGACTAATTTATTAAAGCTGTGAAAAAAAAAAATTCATTAATTTATAATTTAATATAACTTGTAAGGTTGATGCACTCTACAAAGTGTATCGTTTAATAAAGCGCGAAAAATTGTATATAGCAGCAAATTAATATATGCCAGAGTATATGTATAATATTGTATTATCAAAGATTTTATACATCATAAGGTGATCGATCTCATTACCTTTATTAGACATTTAACAATATTTCAAAAATATTCATTATCATTATCACCAACAAAAAATTTTCTATTCTAATTTTTCACGCATTATTAATAAGCCAATTTTTATAACCGGTCGTTCAAGTTACCATTTATGATTTTAAGCGAACGTACAAAGTCTGTAACACGCCATATACCTACACACACGTTCTCCTATTCACAAATATAGATTCAGTCTTCTTCTTCTCTCTACCTCGTTTTTTTCTTTTTTTTTTTTTTTTGCCTACATTATTGGGAATTCGTCTGCTACGAAAATAAGTATAAGGTATACAGACTTATAGCAAACAGTAGTAGTGGGAGACATATATACATATATATTCACAAACACGCGACGCCACGTATTCTATATATTGAATATCTTTTAACTGTACAAACTTATAAAACGTAGTCTTTAGTATAGCCGGTATCTTTCACTAAAGTCGACGTGACTTGAGATGAGTTTATATAGGTGTATCCTAGTATTGTAGCTACTGGAAAGAATAATATGTAGTAAAGTAAAGTCGCGTGATGGTATGTCGAATTCTTGTATAGAATATCTTAAGAATTTTACTGATTTATGGTATTCGGTAAATGAAGTTTTGTTGAAAAAAAAAGAGTAATTTGAAGTATTTCTGTGGTTGTATGTAATATATATACTTGAAAGTGACGTGTATATAAGGAAGTTTAACCAAGCGTTTAGTGAATTTAATTTTTGCTGTGATTGCTAAGATTTTGTGTTGAGAACAAAAAAAAAAAAAGGAGGGTAATGAACTTGAAATAATAGTGGGACGTTGAACTTAAAATCGTGTATCGATTGATTAATATATTGTTGTGGACGTAAATGTGTTATACTTTGTGTGTTGAACTGAATGACACTTTTTCGACTATACGTTTTGTAAATTTTTGAGTGAGAGAAAGCTTTACACGTGTGTGTAATGTATATAAGTATGGGTATGTAATTTATTACGAATGTGTATAGGCGATCGGTAAAATTTGGTATTTTAAGCACGTGTTAGTATAGAATAAGTATGTCGGGAATGTATTAGAAAATAAAATTATATTTTTGCTGATTATTAAAAAAAAATTAAGAAAAGAAAGAAAAAAATGAAAAATTAAAATTGAAATTATTATCAAAAATTTGACAGAAATAATTTTTTTGTATTTCTAAAAAAAAAAAAAAGTTTAACTACTCATTAAGAACATTAAAAGACTCATATTACAAGCTAAGCATAATATCACGACAACTCAGCATTAGACATGAGAATTATGTAAATGAAATCACCGCGATCGAGGGGATCAAGGCCACTAAAGGTCAGGCATAAGCTATATACTCGAGGTCGTGACGATATTTCTTTCTAACATTATATATATACATAGATATTGTATATTCTTTACTTTTCATTAGACTCGCATCCGTTATATAGACTTATAATCGTATGAATCTACTCGCAAGTAACAATGTTCAAATATTCACTGCTACTACTACTACTATTTACACTGTTCTCCAATTGTATTGGGTAAGTTATATCAAAATTATTTTTATATTAATAATAGAATCTAATCACCCCAATATCATTATTATATTTAAAGAGACCAATGGCTAATGGAAGGTGATTTCATATCAGAATCCGAAGCAACACGTCGTGGCTTAATACTCGTATCAGCAAATTCAACAACCAGTGTAACCTCATCATTAACATTAAGCTTAACAGCAGCATCAGGTCATCGTATAAATTGTGTATTAGCAGCTTCGTTACATATGAATGGTCACGTTAGTTTAATAAAAGATGGTGTTGGTACAAATAGTGTTACTTTAAATTACGAGACAATAAATGGCAGACCAGATCAGCTGTTTATACAAATTGAAACTCATGCTGTTGCACCTGAATTACCATCATCATCATCATTAACACCATCAGAAGAAGCATCTGTACGTATTATTGGACCTGATCTTGCTGTTGGACCACGTGTTTCTATACATTATGATAAATTGAGAGAGTGGATTAATAATGAGGATCAGATTGTTAACGATACCATTACGTAAAAGAGGATATTAAATTGGTGATTTTGAGTGATGATATGATGTTGATTATAGTGTTTCTTTTTTTTTTTTATATTAGAGAGAATTTGAGATAATGTGATGTTAATTGATTTATAAAAGATTTGTGCTTAATTATTTAAATATAAATCGTTGTTTACCAGTTACTCTTTTTTTTTTTTTTTAAAAAATTATAAAAAAAAGAAAATTTAAGAATTTAAAATAGTGCTTATATTCGTAACGGCTTTATTATTCAGTCTAATTTATTAAAATACTATGTAATTAAAAAAAAAAAAAAAGAAAATCAGTCTTTTTTACCTATTATAACTATACTGCAACAAATTCGTAACGGTTTAAAACACCTATTGCCACGACTGGACATACATACATACATACATACACATATGCCGCATTGAGAGTCTGGCATTGCACCGTTAATCGTCCGAGTAATCTTGGAAAATCAAGGATGTGTGTGTATGTATATATATGAGAGTGCTCCTTTTGAGTATAACAGCGCCATTCTCGTATAGCAGCTTGAGGATGGACAGGTGTTGTATGAGTATATACGGTTTTAGGGTAGAAGGAAAAGAAGAAGAAGAAGAGAGATATGATGCCTTTGAAATGTGTGTTATGTTACTGTGAGTGTATGTTGATGAGCTTTCGAAAAGTGATTTTGCAAAATTTGATTTTTTTTTTTTAATCTTTATGATAGAGAGTTGGATGTTTGAATTGGGAAGTTTTTAGGATGATGACTTTTTGAAAAGTATTTTTTGAAAGTGCGTTGGTAAGAGAAAATTGATAAATGCAAATATTATGTGAAATCGATATGAAAATATTATATTCTATGATTTTGTGTTGTTGTTAATATTTTGATTGTTTGTAAATTATAGTTTCTATCTATTATAAAAAAATCTGTTTTACGATTTATGCTAATGAAATTTTGTATTTTTTTTTTTTTAATTTTATAATAAATTTATGTTATACCTGACATCAAAATATTAAATTTTATAGCGAACAGCGCTGAGAACTCAATTTATGCGTAAAACGAATAAATTATTTTACAATAACCTGATGAAAATTTATAATAAAAGTGAAAACGATTGATATACCTTTATTATGTATGCCAAAATATTAATTTGCATTACAATATTTTTTTTCTTTTCACTCTCTGTATATATCATACATCTTTCTTTATCTCTCTTTATACTTGTGCTCGTAAAATTTAACAATTATTTTGAAGAAATCACGGTTTTTTTTATAATAGAAAGCCAGAACAAGTTCTCGTATATATATTTTTTTTAAACGCAGCATTTCATTTTTATTGCCCTCCCAAAACTTTTACTTTTTTCTCAATATATGTATTATATCTCCAATGTTTTAACTTCCGAGTGCATATATACAAACGATCTTCATAATTGCATCAGAGAATTTACTTATAAATTTTGTATTTTTTATTCTATTTCAAACTTTCATTTTTTCTTTTTTTTTAAATTTCACCAATCTAGTTCTTCAATGAAAATTATCATCTCAATTACGGAATTCTACGTATATATAGCAAAAAAAAAAAAACTCAATAATAAGCCCTCCATATCGTACAAATTAGTAGGGGAGAGGGGGGCGAGTTGGCCGCTGGTAAAAAAAGCTAAATGCTTGTATCTTTTTACTAAAGCGACCTATCGAGATGAAACCTTCGCGTACT
>JAPYZE010006251.1:0-11722 GCA_030522805.1 Leptomastidea abnormis | reverse complement strand
TTATTCATAAAGAAATAATATTTTATGATTTCAAATAATCAATTTTATTTTTCAGAATTGTTTAAGAAAACATTCGAATTAACAGAATATTGAGATTTTGAATATTATCAATTTTGTTTTCAGAATTCTTTGAGAAAGCATTCTGCTAATGCAGTTAGCAGCGGTTTTTTTTTTGTTTTTTTTTTTTGTTTTTTTTTGTTTCACTCAGCTATCTTTTGTTCTGACATACAACAATAAATCAATATAATAGTTACATGATCAGTATTTTTATTATCTTTAAAAAAATTGGAAAATATAATTTTTTAAAACAAGTGGTGAGAAGATCGCTTGAATAAACATTTTCAAAAGCAACTTGTTCAACATAAGTAAAATGTAAAAGTCACAGTGAAAAGGTTTTACGCACTGTGCAGCGTGCGCAATGTCGTAATTTTCGCTTGATTTTTTTAATTCTCCTAATTGATAAATCTCATTATTAAAGTAAAGTATGCTAAACTTCAGTTTTACCCGGTAGATGTGCGTGTGCGGCTCAACTAAATTAAAAAAAAAAATTTACTACGCTTTTTTAAGTCATTACAAAAAAAGTTCTTTTCGATTTGTCAAATTACCTCCATGATAATTAGCTTTCATTTCCCCTAATGATTTTTAATAAATCCGACAATTTTCTCAATGGATAAAATTTTTTTGGCTTTATTTATAGTCATTTTCCTAGCAGGCATTTTTTTAAAAAAATTCTGTAATACTCCATTTTTTAATTGGCAGTTAATTGGATGGAAGTATTAATTATCGAAACAAAATTGTAAATCAAATATTATTTTCACTCGAAGATCAGCATTACATTTTGTAACTGAAAATCAATTGCGTATTGTAAAAATGATGAAAATAACAACGGGCAAACAGTATTTTCAAAAACAAAATTTATTGGCAAAGTAAATTTTTGGAAGTACAAAGGCTTACCTTGTTCATTCTGATTTTATTCGTTTGTTAATTTTATTTTTTAAATTCAAACTTTCTTAACAGCGCAAACTTCCTCTGACGCTACTTTTACTTCACATTAAGATTAAAAGCATATCCACTTAAACGATTTTCGACACCCGTCCCTTCTCATATGTCTTTTTTGAAAATTTTATTTAAATTTACAATGTCAATAAACTTGTATACAAAGAAACATTATAATTTTAATGATATTGAAGAAAAGGCAAAATAAAAATTTTACAAATTAATTTGGTTCAAGGTATTGTGTGGATGACAGCAATTGATAGATAAATCTTTATCGCAAACTTACTGAAATCACAATGTAATTAATGCCATTTTCAATTTACCATTTTTTACGAGTATATTTACTTTTATTGTTATTTTTATTATTACATTAGTTAACGGCTCGAACAACCTTAGTATGTTTTATCAATATTATTTTAAATTTAAAAAAAATAATTGTTTTCAATTTTTACATCTTAGTTGTGAAAATTTCTGCGCATTTAAATCTATATTTTTCGTTTGATTAAGCATTTTTAAAAAGAAAATATTGATCCTTCGAATAGATACAACAAGAACAAAAGTCGGTAATTAAATGAAAAAATAATCATCACATTGGTTTTTAGGGTATGTCACATTGATCGATTTCTATTTCCAAATTTCTAAAAAAAAAAAAATTAACTAAAATAAACTAATATTCCTAGAATAACAATATAATAATAGATAGCATTCACAGTTTTATTTTCATATTACATCACTGCGTATAAGACTTAATAAAGCAATTCATACCATCAACTTAAACTTGACCGTATATCGTATTCAGATTTTTACCGATATCAGCGAATTTTTAAAAATACATTTAAAAATCAAGCATTCACTAACAGCCAATTTAAAATCATTTGAAAAATTTCATTATAACATTCCGTGATTATGTCGGTATCAACATTACCAACCAAAATTTAAAACAAGTAGAGAAGAAATAGTTTTGTTTTGTTATTGAAGTAAGCTTTATATAGCTATAGCTATATATATCTAAAGTAACACGCGCGGCTGAAACGATTTTGCCAGCAGCTGTGAGTGTATAAACATATATACTTAGGTATAGGTACGTGAGAGATTACGTTTTTCCGAACTGGTAATAGTATATACAAACAGTGAACTTTTGTGATCGCTAGAGTTCGTGTATAATTTGAGTAGCAGAGTCTGTAAGCAGTGAAAAGGTAATAATTTATCTACAAATAATTAATTATTTTACGCTTATCTATAGTGTTAATTTATTTTTTTTAATTAAGAAAAAAAAAGTTGAATTAATAAATGCTATTTACATTTTTTGTTTGTATACTAGAAAATGTATAGCCTAAAAGTCAAAACAACTGATAAACAATATATTGATGTTGATTCGTGGATGATGGATGAATCTACCTTCTTAAAATCAAAATTAGCAAGCTTGAAAAAAAAGTCTGGAAGCAGTAAAACTGATGATGCTCCTTTAACTGTGCATTGTGATGCAGAAACATTTAATAAGCTAAGGGAATGGTGTCATTTTAAGAAATTAAATAAGGATAATAATTATGAAGTCGATTTTTTCAAGGTAAGATTTTTATATTTTTATTATGATGATTTTAGAAAATTTAAATGTGTCTTTTGATTATAAAAATTAGTTTTAAAATTGTAAGAGTACCTAGCTAAAGTAATGTAAGAGTAGTAATAATAGACGATATTTTTTTTATTTTTTAGGACTTGTTTAAAAAAAATCAATTAAAAATTATTATGATGGCTGCGTTTGAACTTGGTATTCATGGTTTCGTAGATAATGGGAATAAAGTTTTGAGTGAAATGTTAAAGGAAAAAAATGATAAGAAGAAAAAGGAGAAAGATGATCTAGCTTGATGTATACAAGAATAAGCTTTAAGTTAAAAATTTTTGTTCCTTTAACTGAAATATAATTATTATAGATGATAAATTGAAAAAAAAAGACTATTAAGATTGGTTTGTATTTATTTGTCAAATATTGTAATTTTCTAATAGAAAAAAATTTTGAGTTTTGCTATAATGTTTTATATCAGATAAAATTAGAATTATAATGTAATGTCTGATTAATATTTTCATATAATTATTTTTTTCCAATTTTGTATCAAACTTAAAGTATAAGATAATTAATAATTTTGTATTTTTTGCCAATTTTAAGAATAAATCAATATTAAATTCATAAAAAATAATTTATTTAAAAAGTGTTTTTTTATTATACCATAAACTTGTAAAATATATAAGTGAAATAAAAAATTAGAATTTATAATTTTATAATCAAAAGTAAATTAAAAAAGAATCAAATAATTTTTTTACATTGCACTGTTTTGAATCATCATAATTTAATAGTTGTAAACACAAAATTTATATAAGTCATTTTACATAAAAAAAAACATTGAAAAACATTTAAAGTAATTTCGAGATCTGATTATTGTAATAATTTTCATTTCACACAGAATAGATACATGAAAAAAAAATTTAAGTTCAAATCATCTTATTTGTTTTGAAAAAATTCACTTTTGCAATACCTATACATCTTCCTATATTATATGGCTCTAAGAAAAATATTCAGTCAGCCCCCCCCCCCCCTCCTACTCCCTTGATTCATGTTTTATACTCATAAGAAAATAACGGAAAATTTTGCATTTATCTCTCATGCAAGAAGCTCGGAAAACTGGATACCCCCTCCCTCTCCCCTCTCACTGGGCCACCCTCTTATCTCTATCAAAAACTAAATTGTGTATATAAATTTGCGTAAGTAAATAAACTTATAATAACTAGAAAATACTTTCGTATAAAAGAAAAATTTATAAAATCGAAACTTTTAAGCTTTCTGATATTGTATTCTTTATATTGTTGAATTGCATTTAAGTTGTACATTGAACATTTTATAACGATTTATAAATGAGGATAAAATTTATTGTTTAAATATAGAGTAATTAAATAATTTTGTTCGTAAATTTATAATTCGTTTTTTTTTTTTTTTAATTAATATTAAGAAAGGTAAATAAAAAAATAATGAGCAAAGCAAATAATTTTTAACATTATCACTTTTACATATTAATATTTTGATAAAACTATATCGACAGATCATTAAAAATATCTGTTTTTTACAATTAACTTTGGAACAATGTAAAAGCTCAATATTACAAAAAAAATATGAAACATAGAATTTACGTATAAATTGAATAATATTGACTGTTGAATACATACAGTTTATATTGAAATATATCACGACTTTTAGCTTGAAGTATTAACGATCCTATATGTGTTCAAATATTAGATTCTTGGTTTTGTTTATTTTAATTGTATTTTTAACAGACATAAATCAAATTTTTTTTTATATATTTATTATAAAATAATATAAAAAGAGTTTTTCACTCGTAAAATTGATATTATTTTTTTACGATTTCAACGATTTTAAACCGCGATTTCAAACGATTTCAGATCGCATAAAATTACAAATTTAAAATAGCTTGAAATCTATATGTGAAATCAATGAATAATGAGAAATATACAATTATAATTACTTAAAATTTCTAAAAACTTGAAGTCAATTTCACGAGTAAAAAAAACCTTGAAATAATATTAATTATCGTTAAGAATAATCAGACACTTTTTTTAATTTTTAAAAAAAAATTTTTTTTAAATCAAGCATTATAATATTTGAATTAATAATTTTCAGTTGGCAGTAAGAATAACACATTAAATCCAGAGCAGCTTAAATATTAATCTTAGAAATTCGTCCGTTTCACAGAATTATAAGTGAAACGGTTGCAAATTACGTATAGGTAAGACAAAATATCGAACGCGCATACCTATATTCGAACAGAATATAATATTAAGAATACAACCAGAAGCACATACATTATTATCACTTCCTACTCCACAACAAATTTTTGCTCACAGAAATGAAATGAGACCACCGATGTTAATGTTATTAATAAATTTAAATCTGATAATAGAACAATTGATTTGAGGGGACCTGCTGTACAAGTACAAAATAATGGTCAAGGGCAAAATATATTAATCAGGGAAATCAAAAAATTCAATAAGATAATCGATGAGTTAAGAGAAAACAAGATGATAAAGGTTGGAGAAAAGGATCTGGAGGATTGAGAAAAAACAAATTGGATAATTTTATTGTTAGTAAAAATAATAATCCTATACTGTTAAATAAAGGCTTAAAAAATAAATAAAGGCTTCGCCTCGGGCGTTAATAATGTTAATATCCTGGTGAACTGAGGCTTCGTATACAATTGTTCATGCCTGCGACCGCAGAAAATAACTGTTTCGCTCCGCGCAGCGGGATCTCAGACTTTCTTTATTTTTTCTCCCTTGGTGCGTAAACTAGTATTATAAAACTGTGATTATTGTTTAAAAAAATGTTAGAGAATTTATAATATATTTATTTATTAAATAATAATAATTTCGCAATAAGAATATTAAAATAAAAAGTATATATTGTAGTTACATATAAGAGCGAGTCATTTTTTATTGTAACTAGAGCATTGAAAAGTTAATATTTAACTTGTTAAATTTTAAAAATTTATTTTGAATTTTTAACATTCATATCAATATCATATCAATATCTTACTAAAAAAAAGTTATAATTTAAAAATTAAGTAAAATTAAAATTATTGATGAGATTTTAATAAATATTTTTAAATTTAGTTTTTATATGCTCTGTTTGTAAATCGTTTATTAATAGCCTATCCTTATATTGATTTGATAGTCGTTTTCACGTTATTTAGACTACTCAATGATTTTATCCAAAAAAACTGCTAATAAAAAAATATTGTTTAATCTCGTTTATTTTTTTATTAATTCTAATCGACGAGCGAAGACTAGTATAATTATTTCGAAATAAAATATTGTCTGCATTATTTAATTGTCAATTTTTTATTATCAAACATATTGCCGTGACTTGAGACAAGAAGGTGCCATTTCAGATTCGAAGCAAAAGAAAGTTATATTTCAAAATTGAAAATAAAAATAAAATTCTATTTAAAAAGGCATTCTCTTTTCTCGAATTTGGAAAAGGAAGTATTAGAAAAATCTGAGGTATAGTATTTTTTTGCAATTTCGTGCGCAAAAGTGACTTTTGCGCACGGTAAAAACCTTCGTCTTACATATAAAAATACAAATAAAATAGACCTATAAATTTATATAATCTTTTTTATTACAAATAAAAAAAAATCGCGTTGATTACAAAACAAATGGTAAAATTAAGATGTGAGCTTAAGCATAAGAATAACATCTATAAACATTTTAACGAACGTTACAATTTGTAAATACTCTAAATGTAATTTTGTAAACAATAATTTTTCTTTTGACATTAAATAAAACTGCTGTAAAATTTAGTTTTTATTATTCAATTTTTTTCCTCATTCTTAAGTACGAAAATTTTTATGTATTAGTATAGTTTAATAATAGACAATGTATTACAAAACCAATCATTACCTATTAACAAAATACATTCTATTTTTACATAGAAAACCAATTGTTATCAATTTTCTTCAAATAGCAAATACAAGCTTTTTTACCAAGTTCTTATTTATTTCTCTTTAGTATTTCAAATTGAATTAATTATTACTAGAAAAAGTATGACAGCAAAAAAAGTTTCATCTTATAATCATAAATTTTTCTCAACTATATTGTCAAACAGAATTCTTATTGCTTAAATTACAAAAATATCTAATTAGATAACAAAAAATTTTAATATTTTTTTTTAACTTTTATATGTTAGAAATATTCCTATGATTAATTTATTAAATGATTAGTCTCACATATAAAATGTATTTGGAAAGAAAACTTTTTATGTATGCTTTAAAACATACATAACTTACAATCACAATTTCTCACTTCCTGTTGCATTAGGAAAATTATCTGAATATTAATTATATCATTACATATAAATTACTTTGGTATAACACTGAATAATCAATCCCAGCTTTCTTCTGCTTCCTCTGTGGCAGTAAAAGGAACTGGCGGTGGTGGTACGTATGGTTTTGTTGCCACGGGAGCTTCTTGAGTGGAATTTTGGTTTTCTGAAGTATTTTTAGCTAAGCCAGTCGGTGCATCCCAGTCTTCTTCAGGTTCCACTGCAGAATTAGAAGGTAGTGGCAGTGGAGGAAGCGAGTCAAATGAATCTTGTTCATAAGACCTATTTCTGTCTCCTCTGAAGTCTCTGTTTCCTCTAAATCCTCCACCCCTTCTGTCTCCTCTATTATCTCTATTACCTCTATATCCTCTATTACCCCTGAATCCTCCACTTCCTCCATCATCCCTAAATCCTTTGTCCTCTCTATCTCTCCTGTATCCTCCTCTATCTTCCCAATTTCCCCTATCTCTGCTTCGTGATCTATCACGCGAGTCAAGAGATGAACCAAATGGATTGTCTGCATCGTTTTTATCAAATGTATTATTCCAACTATCTCTGCCACCTCTTCCACCTCTATTAAATCCACCTCTGCCACCTCTACCTCCTCTTCTATCTTTATTATCTCGATCATATGGTTTATTTCTGAAAAATTACATATAAACATTTTGAATTTATTAATTAATATTGTAAACAGAAATTGAAAAAAAAATATATATATATATATATTAATATTAACCTAAAGTCTCCTTTTGAATAATTATTGAAGTCATCTTTGCCAGACCGATCAAAATTTCTTGAATTGGAATACTTGTTTGAGTGCCAATTGTTTTCATAATTTTGACCAAAAGGTGTGTATGAATATTTTTGAGGTTCATTACTATTATCTTTTTCAGAATTTTCATCATTATTAGTTGGCGATTTAGACCCTTCTGTAGATACTTTCATAGGAGTGAAGAAAGGTAATGGATTTTTAGGTGGAGGATTACTATCTTTTGTACTATTAGATGGCTCATCATCCCAGTTTTCCTCATCCACAGCAGAGGCCTGATTTTGTACTGAACTGCTTTTTGGTTCATTAGGTGGATCCTTTGAACTATTTTGCAGATCTTCAACCGATGAATTTTGTACTTTTTGAGGCTGATGAAAGGGTATACTGGTCATCCCAATTTTCTTCTTCTTCTGCAACTGTAGTATTTGGAGTGTTGTTATAACTTGATTTATTTGAATGGAAATCATTTTTAGACTCTGAATTAAAGTCTCGATTTCTTGGATCAAACTTATTTCTGTTATTCCAATTATCTCTTCTATCATTTCTGTTATTATAGTTATCTCTTCTATCATTCCTGTTACCCCAGTTATCTCTTTTATCATATCTATTATTGAAATTTCTTCCTCTATCATTATTTCCAGCCATAAACCCTCTTGGTCTTGGTATAAAATCATCATTATTATTAGTAGATTGATTATCAGCGCCAAGATATGAGCCATCATCATTATCATCATCTTTTTTTGCAGCATTTGGATTAAAGAAACCCAATGAATTTGGAGTAGATGGTTGACTCTGTTTGCTAGTGTCAGCTGGCTCATCATCCCAGTTCTCTTCTTCTTCTGCTACTGATACATTTGGAGTATTGTTATAACTGGATTTATTTGAATGATAATCATTTCTTGACCCAGAATTGAAATCTTGATTTTGTTGACCAAACTTATTTCTGTTATTCCAATTGTCTCTTTTATCAAATCTATTATTGAAATTACCTTGTTTATTATAATCATTCTTAGCCATGAAACCACGTGGTCTTGGTGCAAAATCATTATTATCGTCAGCAGATTTACTCCCTGCACCAAGATAAGAATTATTATCATCTGCAATTGTATCTTCAGCAGCATCATTTTGCCTTGCAGCTTTTGGATTGAAGAAACCCAATGAACTTGGTGTAGTGGGTTGACTCTGCGTATTCGCTCCACTTGGCTCGTCATCCCAGTTATCGTCATCATCATTACCCACTGATTTGCTGCTTACTGCCTGTTGCTGGTTACCATTAAAAGTATCTAATTTTTGTACACTAGACTGTCGGCTTGCTGGAGCAGTATCCATTGGTTCATCCCAATCTTCATCCGCAGCAGCAGGACCATCAGCTATTCCATTCATATTATTTGTTGCATCCCAGTCGTCATCCATAGCATTACCATTTTGGTTGGAAAAATTGTCAGAGCGTTTGTTGAATCTCTTGAAGTTACCTTGAGCATCTCTTTTGTTTCTGAAAGTGCCAGCTTGATTGTTATTACTGTCACCGTAACCATTTTGATGTGCAAAGCCATTGCAACTTGAGGAGCCACCAAAACCAAAAGAAGGAGGATCAAGCCAGTCGTCGACGTTCGCAGGACTGACATTAGCTTCGTAACTGTATTTGTAGCCATCGGTGATTTTTAACGTCGGCTGAATCGCAAAATCTTCGTCGTTTTGTTCTAAATTCCGGGCTATCGATACGTCGAGGGAGACAACATTGTTGTCCTCGGCATCCCAATCTTCTTCAACCATTTCGATGCTCCTCGCTGTGGTCCGATGTCAACACTTGAAAATTTGGTCTTTATTCTTTTTTAGCGTCCGACTTTGAAATAAAAACGCGTATGCATAAACATTTTCACGGTTGCATTATATTGTTGTTGCTGTTGTTATCGCATTAACGAAAAAAATAAATAAACGTGCAGCACGAGTTTTAGCATAAAAATATATTCAAGACTTCTCACGCACTGTACACAGCTTTTGTTTGCACGGCCTGTAGCAAAAAGACCGGTAAGTATATATCTATCACATGTTCTGGATTGGATTAAAGTAGCGTTGGGGATATTCTAGGGAGAACGCCTAGGGGAAGTACGGCAAATCATCACCACGCTGTATACAATTTCGCTACTGCGCATTTATACTTGCGCAGTGAGAAAGAATGAACTATAGAAGTGTGTAGTGATAATATTTGAAATTTCATTAGCGAATTTTTGTGCGAATATATTGGCTATGCAATGGATCAATTGTTTAAATTGATTTTATTTATGACAAATATAATAATCATAATAATTGGGTTTATACTTTTTTATCAATATAATAATATATATTGCTATTAAAATAAATTTATTTTCAACACTTTTTCTCGATTTTATTTAAGATTTTTGTTTGTTTTCGTTATTTTTTTTTTGTAGCTATAATAAAAATTTTTTTGAAGCTTGTAGAATTCATTAATCATTCTTATTTGTAATCAAATAAAGCGTAGAACAAAATTATATACTTTTAAATATTTTACACAGTAAAAAAAAATTAATATATACCTATATTCTATTAAAAAATTTTAAAAATTATCTACAGGAATATTTTCTAAGGCAAATTTTACTTTATTTCAAAAATTTTTTACTTAACTGACAATTATTCTTATAAAATATTGTATTAAATTTTTTTTTATTTTTTTAACAATTTTTTTGTAGTTTCAATCACAATTTTTTTTTTTTTTATAGAACTAGCACCATTCAATAATATTAATCTTTTTTATATTTGTAATGTTTAAAAAGTTTGAAATAAATCTACATTTTTTCAGTATTAAAATAATTCAATAACTAAAAAAAGCAATACTTATTTCTAGATGCTTAATATTTTTTATGATAGAAAAAATATAATATAAAATCAAATTTAATTTTTTTAATAGATTAAAATCATGCAGATTAATTTTCAAGTAATTAGAAAATTTTATTTGTTTTTTCAATAGGGTGTATACTTAAAAACAATAAATTTTTATGCTTCATATATGTAGCACAAAATATATGACTTCATTTATTATTTTACATCGTACAAAAAATTACAAAAAGTTTTGCTTTAAAAATGAATATTTAACTTACAAACTTAAATATAAGAAGTGGTCAAAGTCGTCTAATTGCATGTTGCTGTTTATTTATATACTTATAACATAACATTTCAGCTGTAAATTATCATCAACGCATTGGTTTGACATTTATAATTGAGTCTCAGATAAAATTTTTTTTAATTTTTGTACATAACATTATTTTGATAATTTTGTGTAAAAAATTTATTTTATAATATATTTTATTGCAACATAACTAATATAGTGTTATGAGAAAAAATGTTCTTATTTAATAAGCTTATATTGAGCTTTACATCTGAGTAGTTTTACAACAAAACATTTTTCACAAATATTAAAGAAAAAAAAATTATTTTTTTAATTTTATTCGTTGTGCGCCACTCTTTGTTACTCTTAATATGTATAAATAAAGGTATATATGCAAATAATGCAAATTAATGCTATAATTATAGTTAACAAATAAGTTGTTTTATGATAAATTTAAAAGAATACATTATGTATTTATTCGTCCATGGTTATATGTGAAAGATAAGAGTGTTTTATTTGTCTTTTGTAGACTATCGAACGATAATGAATTCTTAGAAACGGTGGTTACAGATCAATGATACACGAGAGTAAAAATTATTAATAAAGACTTTTTTAAAATTACTTACAGGACAAAAAATAACTAAAGCAAAGTTTTTGTACTAAAAATATTGTAAAAAATTTTATTGATTTTTTATGAGATAACGAGTCTACGACAGTTTGCCAGACCGACAATTTACCAGTCAATCAATAATAAGAGTGGGGATTAAACATATTATAGGGGAGACCGGGGCATGATTAAAACGGGGCATGATTAAAATTTTGAGATTATTTTTGATAGGATTAATGAAATCGGATGAAACTTGGAAGTCATATTGTACTTGTTGAAAGGAGTTAATTTTCATAATATGACGTACTTTGGTGATAAACTCGACTTTTTAGCGCCATT
>JAPYZE010006246.1:0-12079 GCA_030522805.1 Leptomastidea abnormis | reverse complement strand
CAAGAAATAATATAGGCCAGTCCCATCAAAACACGAAAATACAAATACTGTATACCAGGCCCAATTTTTCCTGGAAAAAAATGTAGGTGAGCAATTTTTCTAGGAAATAGTATAGGTCAACCCCAGCGAATCATATACTCATATATATAGAAAAAAAAATGTAAACAAACAATTCTCGCTAAACAGCTGAGAGCCCGCACTATACGTATATAAATATACTGCAGCATATAGTAAACAAAACTCAGCTGCGCGAAAATCAGGAAAAAAATATGCAAGTGCTGCGTATGCCATTTATATATAACATGAGACATTGAAGTGCACATCCATATAGTTAAAGTAAATGAGGTCTCAGGTGTTATATTCATTTATGAAGTTTTATATAGCCGATGAAACAACGCCTCAGACTTATAATTTGCACAAACTCAAAATGATACAAAGTCATACCGCAGCAAAAGGATATCTCGTATATGTATAAATCGAAGTACTTTCTTCGTTATACAGGAAATCGTTAAAGCAGATTTTTCAAAACTGTATAGGTAGCATCAAATTTTGTGCGTAATGAAAAACACTTTAGTATATCTGAAAAAGCATACAAGCAAAACCAAGTTTTATCTTGCATTATATAGAATGAACACACGTATAGATATAAAGTCAAAGCCAGGCGGTATAATCTTGTGAAGCTGCAAGTGGACGTTGTGTGGTATAATTAGGTTCCACGCATTACAGGTAAATCGAATGCATTAAAGCCGCGTAACGCGCTTTTCTCACGTGCCGTCGTAAAGTGTATACTTACCCTTTCTTTACGCTGGATACTTAGCCGCACCCTGTATAGTGTTATCTTTCTGTTTTTTTTCTATCCTATAAGATGAGCAGATCTTAAGAACAGCATGTATGTACTATAATAGCCATATCCAGAGCAAAAGCTATATCGTTACTTTTTTGCTCGTATAAACCTGCACATGTTTAACTTGTTCCGGTTTGGTCTCTCACATCTTAGAGTCGCGTAGATTCGCGGATTTCCGGGAAAAAGCGCATGAAACGACCCTGACGACAACATGACGATCGTTGCAAGCGATATATTGTATAAGCGAGTGGTATACTGTACGCTATGTACGTACTCGAACACGGCGTGGAATGCCAGAGTTTAATTCCCCTTTCTCCAATTCGCAAATACTTCGAATAGTTATAAAAATTTCGTGAGACTATAAAGCTTGATGCTGATTTTCTTTTTTCGTTTAAGCTTCTTTTGCAGAGATTCATTGATGTGAGTATAAAAAAAAAAGTATACGTAACAGCTACTGCCTGCTGCTATTGCTGTGTGTCTGTCACCTACAGACACAAACTCGTTGTGTGTATGGTGGCTTGTTTTTTTCTTCTTCTATACATTAACAACTTTGCCAATCATACTATAGCTTAAGCTGCATACCAAGATAACACGTATATTTAAATTATTTTAAAAATTTTTAAGATCTAATTTATTTGAATGTGAATACGGAAAAGTTTGTAATAATTGTTCATAATTATTTCTTTAAGAAATTTTCGTTGTCACACATCATCACAGAATAAATATGAAAACGGAAGCTTAAGGAAAAAGTCCGATTAAGAATAAACCCAACAACGACGACATACGTCTTTCAAAGTGTTCACTAGAAAGCTGTTGCAAAAAGAGTTTGGCTCATAAGCGTATGGACTAATGAATTTTCCAAAGCACGTGCCTGGCGCTATAAAGCCGCGTATATACACTCCACACAAAGATATATATCCTTACGTCAGCACTGCTTCAGACTTTTCGCAAGCAACTCAACACAACACATACAGTGAAAATGACCGTGCGGAAAAACGCTTTAAGCATTGAATATACATATACCTACCTACAGAAGAGAGCTCTACGCTGACAGAGAACGATCGTAATTCTCGTAACTGCAGCAAACTCCTTCTCTCCCCTCTTGTAAGCTGCATATATGATACGAGTGGGCAGTGTAGTGTAGTATGGTTGCAAGCGCGAAGTTTAAAACGCGCGCGCATAGGTAGTCAACGCCCACGTGCGGGATGTTGTTGTGCAAGCGCCGCAGAAGCCGCGGGTATATATTTTATATATATACAGCTCGCGTAACACTCTTCTATGGGGCCTTGATGGTGATGATGATGATGACGATGGTTTTTGTTGTAAAAATTATTGATGTGTGGATTATTGCTGCGGGATTGTCTGTTTATGTGCTGTTTTGGTTGGATAGCTTTTTTTTGGTGGAAGAGTAGAGAGATATGTTGAGTGCTTTTGCTTAGGATTATTAATTTTAATGATGAATTATATTGCACTTATGATATTGTGAAATTTTTTTAATTATCAGTAATTTAAGAATAATTTATCAAAAATCAACTTTTTTTTTTTAATAATACATTTGGAACTTAAAACCAACCACTTTCGATGATTATTTCTTTCGATAATAATTATAAAAGTAAAAGTTGAAGAGAAGAAAAAAATTCAGTTTAAAAATGATTAAATAACAGATAATATGTATACCGTGAGCGTAAATTGTACATAAACGGAAGCGAAAACAGTATACTTAAATTTCGGCTATATAACCCAGTAACTCATCTGACAGGTAAAAAAGACTCCACCTTTTTAAGACATAAAATTTCCAATACTACTCCCTCTCACATAATAATGAATAAAAAAAGTTTCATTTCAATAATCGCAGATCACGCAACAACTACCAGATGACGCGTATACTTATACGCATCGAAAAACAACACGCATGATGATGATGATGATGTGTATACCAAGAACGATTGGATCACATGTAATATACAAGGTGTCCCTCTCTCATCTCCTTATAAAACGCGGTAAACACCAGGAGTAAGAGAGAAAGAAAAAGAGAATATATTGAGGAGGAAAAAGAGAGAAGACTCGTCGTATTACGCAATCTGCGCGCTAAGAGTTTCAGGGTCGCAGCACACAGGTATAATACGATGCCCGCACTTGCACTTGCTCCGTTTGCCTCTTTTTCCTTTTTTTTTTTTCTTTTTTTTATCAAGATAAACGACGTGTGCTCTCTCTCTCTCTCTCTCGCATGCCAAAAATGGTCAGAAGCAGAGACGCAAGATGACGTGATGTGTTCTCTTGCGTAATTGGTATTATACATACATACGTACTTTCTCCTTTCTGTGGACCCTCGCAAATTTTCGGCGGTTTTCGGCTCTTCTTAATAAGGAGCTGATTCTTGGAAGACGAATGGATCGAGAGAGAGAGAGAGAAAGAAAAAAAAGAGAGCGGTTTCAATATATATATTATGTGGTTTGTAATGAATTTGGTGCACGCAGTATTATTATTATTATTATTATAAGGTTCTTCATGAGTATTCATTAATTTCTGTTACCCACTAGTTGCCCTTGTACACGCTTAATTAAATCGTAAATCAAGGACTAATATTTATACTGGCTTATTTGTGGTATAATAGTAATCGTACCCATTTAAATGCGGTGATGTGTTCTTCAGTAGCTCGTTACGTTACTTGAGCTTCTACATTTTTTTTATTATCTGTTTCATATTGTCTCATGATATTCTTCTGCTTTTTATTCTCTTCAAGACGCAATAATAATTTATATTTAGACTTAAGAATTCTTGAGATCTGGAATTTAGTTAACGGATATATATTCATTTTTTATTATTATTAAAAGCTATATAATATAAAAATACCTGAAAGAAAATAATAATATCACATTATCATTGGAGATGAGAATCAAGAAAATATGTTGAAAACATTGTCTATATATGAAACTACTTATATGCAAGAAAGAATTTCTAACTGTTGCAAAGGAGGAAAAAATTACGTAAAATATAATCAACGTAATTCTTATTGTTTCTGAAACAATCAGTACTAATCTCAAAAAAGAATATATATACTACTCTATTATATTTTCTTAAAATTTTTCTTATAACCAAGATACACTTGCTTAGGAATAATTTTTCTGCGTGGTATATACCAATTATACAGCGAATCTAAATTATCCTCTCTTTAATTGGAGTCAGAAGCTGGTAAAGATAAAGTGTAAGGGGCGTCGGTGTTACATGTACCTACTCTATACACAGCATTCATATACATATATAGGATGTGTACAGGGTTTCATCCTCTTTACCCTGCATAACGTATACATGTACATATCTTGAAAATTTATTATGTACAACACACACAACACACCATAACAATGCCTACTTCTCTTATCTTATCACGTGAAAAATGCCTCATAAATAAATGGATGAGTCGTGTAAAAAGTTTCAAGTCTATAGTCTCGCGTATATATGTTAGATATACATATCTTCGCTGGAAAAGAAAAAAAAATTAAATAAAGAAGAGAAAAAAAAAATAAAATTTACAGAAGCAATTAGATAAACATATAGCGGAAAAAAAAATATTGTGAAAACTCGTGTATAGTATCTATAATAACTACTACAATAATCTAAAAAGAAAAAAAGAACGGAAATTTGTAAGTAACGTTATAATAATAAAGATATAATTCATTTAAAAATATTTACGAATACATTTTTGTAAAAAAAAAGAAGAAGAAAATAAAAATTGCATAAGGCTACCGATTTTTATCTTTTACTTCAACGACGGCGAGGACGACCGCGAGTCATAAAACGTGTTACGCAATAATATGTATTCAAGGTACTTTTATCTTGCAGTGAGTCCGAGCGAGATTTTGTTTTAACAGTTTTAATTTCTCAGTTACGGCATATCTTGAAAGGACATAAGCTCTCGGACTCTAGTTGGTCATGCATAAAAAAAAAAAAAACGGATCGTCAAAAGTGACGAGTGTAACACAGCTGGATCGTTACGTAGTATCAAGATACCGTATATGTATGATATAAAGAAAGAAAACAATCTTTTGAAGACATGTACGATCTGATGCGAGTGCTTTTGACCAGGATAAAATACGCGTACCTAAATAAGGGCTACAGAGTTGATTGGTCTTGTCACACTGTATATATAAGGCTTGTTGCTCATCAGCCTATAAGTGCAAAGCATCTCTTCAAAGATGAGACCCACACACACATATGATGATGTGGGTATAAACATAAGATGGAAGAAGCGCCTGTCCTTCGTTACACCGTCCTTGCTTCGGCATCCTATATTACATATAGGTTGTATATATTCCATGGCTATATCGCGAGCACCGCACACACCACACACTAACGCTCGTATTACACGGTCGATTGCGTGCTGCGAGGATCATCGCGCATATATAAAGGTATACAGAAACCGCGCACGTTATGGGCGAAACTGGCCACACGATCTTATATATTACCAAGGGCCAGCATCTTCTTTGATATCCATCCCTCTCCGCCCGTAAATCATAAATCATGCAGAACATAAAGAAAAAAAAAAATCGCTCGTGCGCATAAGCTATATTGCGCGTCTCTCTTCTGCGGTCTCTCGAACTTACTATATACCTATGGTATGTAACGACGCATATACGGTCACACAGCAACTCATCTTTTTCCGTACCTATACCCTTTTTTTTTTATTCTGTATACTTCTCTTATAATATACCCTGGACCTATTATGTTCTATGGGAGGTCGTTTGCCGGTCTCTGGTCTTGGTGTGGGAGCTTGCTATATTATATCTCGAGAGAGAGATAGTATCTTTGGTTCGCTCTCTTAGTCATCTTGATAGTCTTCTTTATTTTTGTCTTCTTTTGCTTTTATGGCGATTATAAATTTAATTATCGAATTTTATTACCTCTGCGAATATAAATGACTCTTTATCCGAGATAAAGCGACTCGAGAGAGAAAAAGAGACTATACAACGCATAGGTACGTTTTATTTATTTTTTATTATTTTTGTGATTGAATTTGCAACGAAGAAATTTTCTTATACGCTTTTAATGCATTTGTTAATTTATGTCTTTTAAAAGCACTTCTGTTCTATTGCTTGTTTCAATATAACCATAGAAGACATATTCGTATGTATGACAAATTTTACGGATTATGGTAATTGTGCAAAATGATATTCATGCTTTGTGTGTATGTATGTACATCTAGGTATGAATACATTGAAAAGTTATTGCTTAAAAATTTTGATAAATTTTCTTTCGTAATTGAACAAAAAAAATTAATATTTTTTATGATTACGTTGATGGATACAAGAATTATGACGATATACAGAATGTGATCATTTATTATGCTTAAGATGAGCATAATAAACTGATGCAAGTATGATATAGCAGTAGCTTAAACTGCAGTTATTATAAATCATGTTTTACAAAGATTATGCTCTTATAAACATCATTTGAATTATCTTACAAGTTACTAAATATTTTTATTATAATAATTTTATAAAAATCAATAACTAATTTAAAAACAAAAATTATAAAATAATAAAAAAAAAGTATAAAAGTACAACAAAATAAGTTACCGCATGCATTAAAACTCATACAGTTCATACCAAACAAAGCACACATAACCCCCAGGAGGATTAAATTTTTATTAAAAACCAACTCGACCTCCCGTACAGCTTAGCGCGATAAATCATTTAAAATTGAAGGCAATTTGATGAAGTAGCTATTCAGTATGCTACAATTTTGCGCATATTACAAATGGCCGATAGGCTACCATATACGCATCCTCCTCTTCAATCGAAGCAAAACTATTCTCCGTGTATATTTGTCCGAATAATACATGGGTTTACATTCGTATAGTAAGCGTAATCGCTACTTGGCCACACACACACACATCCGGCGTCTATACCTTATAGTGAAATTTACTTTTAAACAGTATCTTATGCTGTACATATGTATATAAGCGTTTCTCTGTTATTGCCAGATGGCTACACACGAGAACCGATCATTCGATGTCCAAACTGCAAAACGCAAGCTCACATATAAATACAGACTTTATTTCTTTAAAAATTTATTTTACGTTGGATGATCACGAGATGTGCTCCAACTCTCTGTGTGATAGCTATACGTGATGCATTAAACGAAAAAAAAACTTAAGGTGAATCTACCATGGCTTGGAAAGTCCAAGAATTGGAAGCAGCCACAGCAGCTCGAGCAATCAAGATCGTAATCGATTAGATATCTTGATTGCTCACGAGAATGTCAGTCAATCAGTCGCAGTGAAAAGGTTGACTCTTATATACTCGTGCAAGCGTGTATTTGGCCCCGTGAGAAAAAAAAAAGAGTTGGTACGAGAAGACGAACAACAACAACAACAACAACCCTCGCGTGGTCATTTTAGAGATCGGTATAATCGTGAGCATCGTTATATGCTGCTATATATACACTCTCAGAGAGATCTATACGTGACATCAGAAGAGTGTATATCCGACTTTCACTCGTATATGTATTGTACCGATTTTTTATTTTATATTTTTTATAGCTAAATACTGCAATAAAAATAATTGTATTCATTATATATTTAAATTAAATTGAATAAATCGTTATGCAATATTATTTGAAAATTATTACTTCAACGTTAACTTCTTTAAAAATTCTGTTATATTCAAAGTTTCTGAAAGATATACACATTAAATTAAATACGAGTACCTATACATGTGTGTCAACTGCTTTTACGAATAGTCTTTCATTCTCCTCTATATTTTGCACCTCAATTAAAACTCGTAAGTCTTTGGCATATTTTATACTGTCTGACAGTTTGTTATTAAAGGTGTGTGTATGTGTGCAATTCGAATTTAGTCTTGTCTGACTTCGTAGGGCAAAAATTTGTTCCTAATTGTAGATTGTCAAGTTTAATTAAAGGTTTGGTAAGAAGAAGAGGATCTTCATCGATTCAATTTTAAAATCGCACACATCTCCTGGCTCGATCATTCATGCTCAAGAATTTCTTTCTCTCTTTCTCGCGTGCTGCTGAATATATATATATATATATAGTAACGTGACCTTGAAAGAGCTCGGTTAAATCGGTGAAAAGCAAGTTGTTCGCCACTTTTATTTTTATTTTTTTTTTTTTATATTATTTTTATTTTTCTGCCTCTATGTCGTTCATTATCATGATGATTGCGCTGTGCGCATGGCAAGAGAGAGAGAAAAGACTGCATGATAATTAAACGCTGTACGGATGAAGTAATTACCCCAAGCGACCGAGTGTTTCGTTGCTTTTCTTTTTGTATATGTATAGTCTGCTATAAATCTCTCTCTCTCTCTCTCTCTCTCTTTCTTGCGCATTCACCATTTCGATGGAATTTTAAACGATTTAATGAAATGAGCGTTCCTTTTTTTTTGTTACCTCTATAGATGTAATATATACGCCTACGCTATAATATGCGCTTTGTCTTCAGTGAGCTCTTAAATTCTGATTTCGTTATGATGAATCTTGCTTTTATTCTTGTTGCAATATAGTAGAATATTTCAGACTGAAATTAATCTGCATTCCAAATGTTATTTATCATTTTTTTTCGTAAAAGCTAAAAATTTTCATTTTATCAAAGAATTAAAATCTATTAATCGTCAAATTTCATGTACAATCATTAAATTTACATTCATATTAATACTCTTGTACGTATAGGTAGATTCCAGCGAGTACATAAAATCATAAGAATTTATCGAGTATCTCCCTCCCAAACGAACCCAAACCAAACCAGCAACACTTATATACACCAGTGAATATTTATATTCCCCCTCGTTTGAAGGCAAAGAAAGATCTTTTATCTTATTCCGAAAGGCCCTAACACACACACACACACACACACAATGTCGAAACAAGCGTGCGAATAATTTCATCCGCAAGTTAAATCAGCGTGTGTGCATTATAATCGCATACTCAATTGGAATAAAAGGGCTGTATATGCACGCGCTTACACATACACACACATTTATACAACCAGCAGGAGGCCCCATACAGTGTCTTATCATCAACAGCGGGAAAATGCAGATACAACAACAGCAACAACAGCAGCATCAGAATGCTATTTGTGTGTACCCATACCTATACGTGTATCCTATAGGTACACTCACATTTATAAAAAGGCAAAAGACTTAAGGTATGCAGCAGCAACAGCAGCAGCGCGGGAGAAACGAGAAAGAATAAAGACTCTTTTGATAAAAGAAAGAGAAGAGGCGCTTTTTGAAAAAGAAGAAGAGAAGAGAAGAGGGAAATGCTGCGGTAAAGATGCGCACCTTTCGCGGGTATATATATAGGCACACATGGTATATAGTATGAAAGAAAAGAAGAAGAAGGTGGTGGTGGTGCAGCTGCAACAGCAGCCTCCCTTCCTTCCCTCCCTGATAAACCGAGCGAGAAATCGAAGAAGTTACGCGCGCGCGTGTAGGTATATATGTATGTATAAGTATAGCCGCAGAACACTTGAGAGTATAGCCTCCTCCTGTTGCTGCTGCTGTTGCTGCTGCTTCATAGATGTGTATAAGAGAGAAAAAGAGAGAGAGAGAGAGAAAAGGCCTGTAGCCGGTATATACCTACCTCCTCAAGGTCAACCGAGGACAAACCGGTATGTATGCCCGGTTGTGTGTTGTATATATAGCATACCGCATTCGCGTTGAGAAAAGCTTTGCTCTTGAGAATCTTGTATAGCTATACACACGTATAAGCTTCTTTTTGCAACAAGTAGCGGGGGAGAACTGCATTCTAAAACTTGGAAGTGTGTGTGTCTGGTCGAGGATGTGCGCCTTTGAAACGCACTTTTTAGCGAGAACATACTGTGTGTAAGACGGTTGCTTAGATCCGTTATACCTAAATGGTAGCTACTGCTAGTATCGATACATATATATTTCACGACAGCTGAAACTTTACGAAACATTGCAATAAGTACATTCTATATACATTGACCTGCTGTTAAACAAAGATTAACAGCTTGAGCTTGATGATGATACAGAGGTTGAAGTACAGGTCAATTCGAAATTGAACGTAAAGTAATTTTGAGTACTTACAATACAGTACATGGTACATATGCCTATGTGTACCAAGTGCGTGTAAACGCGTACGTCTATGTCTTTCTCGTAGCTCTTACTGTAAATCCCTATGTAAAATGGAAGTAACTCGCGAAAAGGTGAGGGTAAAGAGAGAGAAAGAAAGAGAGAGGAACGACTTTTACGATGGCAATTATTATCGTGTAAGAGGTGTAGGGGGCTATACTATATAATATCTATGTAGACGCGTTAAAAACGAGTAGCCCATACCACGATGGCGGAAACAACATGTTTACAACGAGAAATTTATATATCTATACATTGGATAATATATGAGTGTTTGGTTGGTTAAATCCAAGCTCAAACAAATAATATATTATACAGAAAATGAAAGGTAAAAGGTAATATTGAAGTTATACGTTGCTTGAATTGAGAATCACTGATATAAATATTTGTTAAAGAGAGAGAAAATATATATCTTATTCTGCCTATTTGATTAATTTTATATTTTTGATTTGATTAACAATTATAAATTTTAAAATAATACCTAATTCCATTAATTCATGCTATAATAATGTTTGTTAGATCAGTACGACATTGTGTTGGATATTACATATTATTTTATAATTACGCACACACGAATTTTCTACTTTTTTCGAATCGCTAACAGACAAACTATAACTTGCCTTTTTTCTTTTGTTAAATTGAACGTTTTAAAATAGCGGCATTTAGATGTAGTCCCATTGTGTCTTTTGTTATCTTCAAAATATCATGTTTTTACGTTTCGCAGAGCATCCCGCAGAAAAGAAGAAAAAAATTATACGGTAATAACGTTTCAGCTTTACGCACATAGCATAAATATTTAAAAAAAAAAAAAAGAACTACCAGTTAAACTTGAAAAAAAAAATAGCACAAACATAACAACAACAATTAAAAATAAGAGTATGAAAGAGAGATAGAGAAATGGTGAAAATAAACCAATGTTCATTAAAGACAGAGAATTCGCATTGTTACAAACATATATACGCAAGTTGTAATACCCTATAAAAAGAAAAAGCAAAAAGGTCCTTTGGATGTACTGTATACACATTATAACACAGCAGAAAGAGAAGATAGCGCGATGAGCATTAATTAAATCATTGCGATCGTAAAATTACAAGGGATCCTTATCTGATAAAGCAGCAGCAGTACCAAGAGAGGAAGAGAGAGAGACTGTAGATACGAATTGATATAGCAAGGGTAATTCGCTGCTCGACAAGGCATTAAACACAAGAAAAAGGGGGAGAGGGGGAGGGATGGAGTAGTCTTTGCTTGAGATGAAAGGAGAAACGAAGAAGATATACATACATATAAAGAGAGAGAGAGAGAGAGAGAGACCCCCCCCCCACAAGTGCATGAGACACGCGCACTCCAAGCCCCATCTCTCTCTGCAGAATGTCATTCCGCGATAACGGTCATATATACACGGCAAATAAAACCAGTGGCATTAATGTCCGTATGCTGTACCTACCTTTATATAGCTGCTCTGGCACACAGGATATCTCTCTGTGAGTATATACTGCCGATATGCTGCCTGGAGGCTATTCAAAGGAACGAAGTGAAGAAGAAGGAGAAGAAGCGCCGAGAAAAAGGAATATCACGGTATATAGATATACGGTATGGTATACATCTCTGGAAGCTGCGGAGAAGTATAGAAAGAAGCAGAGAGTAAGATGATTGTGACGAGGGGGAGAGGGGGTTAGAAGCAGAAGATGCTGGTATAGAGCGCAGGCACAGGGTTGAGAACACCTATAGTATATACCGCAGGGAGTAGGGACTATAATATGAGCTCTCTCTTTCTTTCTCGCGGTCTTACGGGGATCGGAGAGAGATATCGCGCTTGCTGCTGCGGGCCCTTTTCTCTCTTTCTTTCTTTCTTTCTTTCTATGCTTCTTGGAAGATAGAGAGAAAGAAAGAGAGAGAGAGAGAGAGAGAGAGATCTCCATAACTTGCTTAAGGTGGCTGAGAGACCGGTCTCCCCGCTTCTGCCGGACTCTCTCTCTCTCTCTCTCTCTCTCTCTCTATCTATCTCTCTTTTTCTACTCGTGTCCCTCCTTCACCTCCTTCTATATACCTTATACTATTTCTCTCTTTGTTCACACGAACCACGAGAAAGATATAGAGAAAAGAGAGAGAGAGAGAGAGAGAGAGAGA